>JAGVSP010000749.1:0-74881 GCA_022494985.1 Micrasema minimum
TACGCATCGGAACGAAATCAAAATTATTTTCAGAATCTTTATGTCGGTTGAAGAGTTTCGAAGATCGTCCGGAACGAAGTTTGTCTTGAACGAACACTCGACCACTCTTGAAAGCTTTGTACTACTCGTATGTCAGTATTTATGATAAATATGATTCCTCTTAGCATTTGGTACATAGCAAAAAAATGCCATCCGAGATTCCATTCGCGACACAAAATTTGAAGAATTCTGTTGGTTAAACAACTTAAAAAAATTTATTTTTTTATAAATTTCAAAAACACATTTTACATGTATGAGTTACAAAAATTTTATAACAAAAAAATCCCGGTACTTTTAAGTCATAGTAGTATATAAATATATTATCTTATGCCCAGAGCTTGGTTTGAATTAATGACTTGAGCTTTCAAGATGTTGCACGAATCATTATCTCTCATCATTACGTCAAGAACGGCTCATTAATCAGACTAGGAAATACACTACTATTTTGATGGTGACCTTGCTATAAAAATATAAACTATTATCTATGCTTTGATATCCAATTACGTTGATTTACTTAACGCATTAAAAAAAAATTATGAACAACAATTGAAAGTACGTTTTTTTAAAAGAATAATGATTTAGTATGGATTTATTGAAAACTGTTAGTATTAACCATTGATTTATAATACACTTAGATCTTCCTTGCAGAGTAAATTATTTAGAAAAAGTAATGACAGGAAGATTCCCCACCTCAATACACTTACACGGGTCGACCTATCAGAGCCTTCGACTGCCGGCAAGCATCCGCCCACACACCGCAAAAGGTATGGGCTATATATAGGGTTACAGTAACAGTATACATTACTAACCCGTTCCTTACGAGGAGCGTTCATGAATTTTACCATGCATCTAAAATGACTTTTTTTTCTTGTGTACGGGCTGTTGTCTATTATTTAAGAAGAAAACTTTCTTTGAATTAAAATTATTTCAGGCTATGTAAACAAATATAAATAAACACTCACAAGTTACACCATCTTTATAGTTAATTTTATCCGTACGGTTTTTACACGGTTTCACTACACAGGAAGGCATTTCGGAATGTTTTCTGAACGTCTGACTCAATGGTATTGACCATAAAATATTAATTTTACATTGAATTGAGTTTAAAAAATTACTTGAGTTTAGCACAAAATTCTGCAAAGATTACGCGTTGCTAACTTTAAGAAAAATTGCAATTAAGTAATGATATAAAATATTTATTCTACCAATAATCTTGTTTGTTTCTTATCGTTTAACTTCAACCTAAACTTTTTTGTCTGTAAGTGTTCCAATTTAAACATATTCTAAAACTGTGCCAATTTCTATACCAGTCTAAATTTTTAGTCGATTCTATGCCAGTCTAAATTTATCTCTAAGTGTGCCTATTGCTATATGGTTACCAGACAAACAATCCAGATATCTATAATCAAGCTGTTTCTTAACTCTAAGCTTTAGGGGTAGGATTTATTATTTAATCCCTCTCACCCAGAAGGTACGAGATCTCGGATTATCTTGTTAAGATCCTCATTAATATTATGTATTATGTATTTTATCTAACTATTTCGTTGCTCTGACAAAGGATTAGAAACTGTCTTATGTCTTTTGTAGCAACAAAGTAAAATGTGGATTATACAGAAATATTATGCATTGTTAAGAGGTACAAATAATTGTTATAAAATATTATGCTTATACGTACAAGTAGTTGTTGTAATAATATGATGATGTTTATAGGTATATTTATTATCTAAGTAGTTATAGTATCACTGTTTGTTTACAAATTTTATGTATTATATCTTATATATTATGGATAACGGAGAGAAAATCCTCGATAAAAAAAAAGAATTTTCAGTTTAGTGGGAAAATTAATTTTAAAAAAAGCAATAAGTTGGTAATAATAAGAGTATCTAAATAATTCTTAAGACTGGAAACTTTTTTATCTTTTTCATAACTTGCAATCTTTAAGCATTTAACAAACAAGGAATAATTGTAATAATTGACTTGATTGTAAATGAAACCAAATACAAAGATAAATAATTATAAAACTTAAGAGTTAGCATAGAAAGAGTTCGATTAAGTCAATGTCACCTTTTCCCCCCAATGGTTGCTTCTATATTAGTTCTTATTCTTTCTTATTACAATATTAGTTATTCCTCTTTATTATTAGTTGTTTCTTACAATATTAGTTATTCCTCTTTATAATTAGTAGTTTCATACAATATTAGTTATTCCTCTTTATTATAAGTATTTCTTACAATATTAGTTATTCATCTTTATAATTAGTTATTTCTTACAATATTAGTTATTCATCTTTATTATTAGTTATTTCTTACAATATTAGTTATTCCTCTTTATTATTAGTTATTTCTTACAATACTAGTTATTCTGTGGTAAATTAACAAAAAATATAATAATAAATATTACGTATAGCACCACAATATGTATTATCTCCATGATGCCGCTCCAGAGTATTTAAAACAACTTTGCATTCCAGATTAACTAGCTGAAAGACGTCTCACACTTCGATCAGCTACATCTACAGCTATATGCAAGGTTTTAATGCCGATCCGCAAACATCGCACAAAATTTGGGGAGCGCGCTTTTGCGGTTGCGGGCCCTATGGCTTGGAATGCTCTTTCACCAGAAGTGCACAACTGTGAGAGTAAAATGATGTTTCGAAAGAAACTTAAGACCAACTTGTTCTCTAAATCATTTGATTAATGTATATTCATGTATTAAAAGTATTGTAAATGAATACCTCAGCACGGGCATTGCCCAGTGAGGTATTTCATAGATCTAAAAAAAACGTAAATTATAATATGTAATAAATAATTAAAAAAATATAAAAAGATAGAAAATGTATTTTTACTCACAGATCGAGTTTCAGTCGCTTAAAATTTCCCGAGACGTTAAATTCAATATTTAAAGCACCCTTGAGGTATTTTTATACGTAAACGGCGCTATATACATTATCATCCATAACCTCATTTTAATTCACCAGTTTTGCATATTAATTTATTTTTCTTTTTTTTGTAGTTTAATTAACACAGAAATTCTGATGTGAAGTATATAACTATTACTAAGAAACTACAACTGGATGAACAAAAAGAAAACGTATACCTACTAGGTATGTAATATACCCAGAACTAACGTTATAAAAATTGTTTTTTTTTTTATTCAGCACTCTTTTCCCATTTAAAACCTATTTCAGTGATTCCATTAATATTTAATCACTAGGCTGTCAGCCCCCTATAGGTCTGGGCTGGACTGTGGTGATAAGGAAATCATCCCGTAAAGAGTGCGGGTGGTTAAATTATAAAGTAGGGGATGAAATCTTTACATTATCTCCCTAACACACCCCATTAGGACCTTACTCACAAGGTGACAAGATCGTTGATAGGATACCAGCTATAAAGTTAAGCAAGATTTTATATTGCCACACTACTTTACTAAATTATTCAATGAAAATATAAAAGTTTTAAGAGATTGCGTCAATTTATCTTTTACTTTTTTTATTCTAGTAAGTGCTATTATTTATAATATAAAATTACTCTTAATGTATTAATCAAAACACTTGTACATGGTGTTAATACAAACTCGTAGTACAACTAGAAAACTGGTGAATCTACATTAAATTTGGAGTCGAATGTGGAATATAACTTTCGAATCTGGTAAAAAAAAAATTATTATAAAAGCTTTCGTAAGTACCGCAGATTAAGTAAAATTGCATAAACTCTAATTAAAATGCGGTTTTATATTTTGTTTTCGTTATGAATAGTATTAATTTGGCTTAATAAATTATATTTGATAATAAATTGCTAAAAATTATCGAAAAAAAAAACAACTTCTTATTAAATTTCCTCTAAAACTATGGGTCTAATTCAAAATATTTATTTATTTATTCTATAAAATTGACTCCGAATTCACTGCTTTTCCGCTTGTACATGTAAATCGAGTTTTTTTAAACAGTGTATATGATATTTAAAAAAAGAAGTTTTTTAAAAAATAACTATTGAAATAATCAAATACAAAAATTAGAACACAAATGAGTACAATCATAACAAACAACAATGGTATAAGGTATAAGCAATGATTTTGTACTATAATAATATCATGGAGGTATAATAAACTCAGAAAATTGACGTTTAAATTCTACAATGGAAAATTAATCACAGATTTTTGAAAATAGTATAGAAGGATGATAATTTAGCGTCCGCCTCGTAGCATAGTGGTAACGCATTTGGCTACCGTGCATGAGGACGCGGGCTCAATTCCCGTAGGGGGTCAACATGAAATATTTATATACATGTGATTTTCATATTAATATTTCATGTGTGATACCTTGGACTGGTTCTGAAGCCTAAGACTGATCATCTTGCCTTCATTTAACAAATGATCAAGATTCGCTGCACTTGTGTGTCAATACAGTGCCCTATGGACCATTGGTTGCGGATAAGGAAAAGTAGCAGTAGTTGATAGTAGATAGGTAACTAGAAATGGCGCTGAAGCGTAAGAATGATCATCTTGCTTTCATGTCACAAATGATCAAAATTCGCTGCACTTGTGTGTCAATACAGTGCCCTATGCACCATTGGGTGCGGATAAGGGAGAGTAGTATTTAAATTAAAATTATGGCTAGTGATTTGAAAATCAGAATTATGTCTATGGAAATATTATAATCCGTATAGACAGACAGCGCTCCTATATGGAAACGTGAAAAGTATTAAAAATGCAATTTCGAATGGCATAAAGATTTTCCAGCAGATTTTATGGAGCTGGCATATGATTTACGACACATAGTGTGGATAGTAGCCCTTTAGCTGACTTGTGAACGGAGAGGTGAATGAAAATTTCAATATGAGCCAGTAGTGGCCGAGAAGATTGGGAATTTGAAGAATGCCCCATTTGCATTTCAATATCCTTTCAAACTCGAGTCAAGAGCAGAGAATTGGGAATAGTTTTAAATATTTTTCATTCTCATATACCTTATTGTTTATTTTATTTATTTATTTATTAGAGAACAGCATAAAGTTAATACATTAAAAAAACGGTAAATAGTTAGAAAATAAAAATTGAAGCCAATTACAAGTTCTCTTAAAATTATTAACAGCACAGAAACATTCAAAGAATACAATACAAAAGTTGAAAAGTTAAAAAGCTTAAAAAAGAGAAATAAACACAACATTGAGCAGCTTCAGCACACACTCAAATATAATATCCTTCTTTCTCATGTATTTGATCAAATAAAATATAAAATTTATGCAAGAAGAACAACTTATTTTGTAGTTATTCATTACAAACTACTAAAATAAAATATTCTTCATTCTCATGTTCAAATAATGCCTAAAAACTGTTCTTTTGAAATCGAACTTTATTTTTGGTACTTATTGGTGACTTTTTTGCCATGTCAGGGCATTAGAAAATAGAAGAATATAAAATTATTTGCTCTTTCTGTTCAAAGTATTAAAATCTATGTTTGATTGTTGTCAACTAACAAATTTAATTAGTATACGAGTGCCTGGTCGAGCTACCCGTAGTAATGCACTATTTTACTGCAGTGAATCATCGACCAATTACAGTGCTAACTCACCGATACGAAGAATGCACGCGCTGGCTAACAAGTTTGCTAACAATATTGATATTTTCAACACAAATCTAGTGCATTTTAGGGAACAGTGTCTGAATGCCATCTCTGGTGGTAATGAATAGCTACCTACTGTGTAATAATTTAAAAATGTATATGTAAATGCCCTATGGGCGTAAAAACAATAAAATAAAAATAAAAATAAAAAAATAAATAAAATATCAAGCAGGCGGTCAATATAAAAACATGTATATCAATTAGATTTTTTCATTTTTTTTATTACTTCTACTGCTACTTTCCCGTACCTTATAAATAATAAATAGTTTTACAGAGTAATAAAATATTAAGACTCTTTTCTTACGATTTCTCCTTTATTTAAATCAGAACGAAATCGCAGTAATTTATAATAAATAATTAGTAACCTACGAATTGTACGAGAATTCACTCGCTTTTCTCACAGGATCAAATGAACAAAATCACCCAAAATCACGCAATCCTTCTCGTGTATAAATTATCTTCTCTTGGTTACTTAGGTAATTTATTCGAAACTCCCACAATACTTTATTATTCGTACACCGAATAAACTTTTCTCCTGTATAATAAACCGATTACCTTCAGAATGTACTGAAATACAATAATTCGGTATCAATGGATAAAATTCCTTTAAATTGTCAAGCTAGATCTCACCCCGATACTCTTCCTGGAGTTCTGGAATCCTCCCCTTTCCCTATCGCCCTCACCCTCCACGGTGCGCACCTCGGAAAATACTTTTATTGAATTCCGGATATCAGGAGAGTTCCACTAGTGAGTTTAGTACGTAACGAAGCCTTCGAGATCCAACTAGGGTTGACACCCGGAAAGACTGGGACAGTCCCGAAATGACTGGAGTGTCCCAGACGCCCAGATATACATAAGGAGCGTTTCAGTTGTGAGTATAACACGTGACAAAGCCTTCGACCTATAACTTGGGTTCACAACCGTTACCACTGGGACAGTACTGAAATTTATTTATTTATATTTCAATGTTATACACACAGTGATATGTTTGGTACAATGAACTAAGAATTTTCAATTTTAGATAACATATACAACATAACACTAATTACGTGGACAACACAATGTACAAGACAAATTTCCGAAGACGGGAAGTGAGCAAACAGAGGTTATGTTATGTCATGTGTATGTGTGTTGTATGTGTGTGGAGTGTGGTGTATGTGTTGGGAAATCTGAAAATTTAAACGCAGGAGACGGTGAGTAAAGAGAAAGAGGATACCGCCGTCCTGGCTGACCGTCGATGACCATCCTACGGATGTATTCGGCGGAGCTGTTGGATGCGGGCCTGACGTGGGAGTAGGCGAGAGAGCTAGCTGGCGACAGGGTCTGCTGGAGGGATAGTGATGCCCACATGCTCCACATAGGAGCAAACGTGGCGAAAGAAGAAGAATAAGAAGACAATAAGTAGGTTATAATAAGTTTACGCTACTCAGCCTCCACTTATAGCAGAGAGCCGAGTCGCTAAACGGATCCAAGTCGTGACCCCCTCAAACTCGACCGGATTGTCCCGGTTGTCCAGATATTAGAACATTTTCATTTGTGAACTTTGTACGTTACGAAGCCTTCGAGCTTTAAGTAGGGTTAACAGCCAAAACGACTGGAAATATATAGTTAAAAATTAATGTCCATCCTGTAGATTCTAATTGAATTTCAAAATGTCTGGTAATACTAATGTAACGTTTGGTGCATTAAATCAAAATTATTAAATTAAACACACTTTATTAAGCTACTTCTATTTGCCTTTAACTGCATACCAATCTCGAAGTTACCACTCCTTCATTCAGGGCATTAAACCAGTCGAATAACATTATTTCTACCAAATTAATTCTCATTTACTGACATCTTAACAGAAACTGAGAAGCTTTGGAAACCAATAAGGATTATCTAGGCGTTTACGGCATTAATTTATGATCTGTCATCGGTTGGATTAACTGGCCGTTTGACGTACTACAACTTCCCCATTCCGCCAATAATCTGATCACTAAATCTCTCATTTTTGGAGAGTTCTGTCTTTTTTGAGATGTCAATAATAATGCAAGCCCGTCATGGGTATAACCTAGTAGTCTACACGTATGTGTGTACATTCAAAATTTTGTAAACATTTATTTATGCTTAATATAAATAAATTACTGTGTGCCTTATAGAAGAACTACTTTCTTAATGAATCATTTTATTGTTTTAGGCCCACAACCGTTTAATGATTTGGTGAGTGAAATAAAATATTCTATGCACTACTAACAGTTCAAAACTAAGCCGATAACTGGATTTTCCGGGGGTACTGGTTTGTTTGATAATGATTATAAATAAAAATAACACAAGACCATGTAATTTTATTATTATTATTATTACTATGTATGTAGAGCATATACTGTTAATGTCCCCACTCAAAACGAATTTCATATATCTAGCAAGTCAGGTCATGATAAATATAAACTGTTCATACAGTAAACTAACTAACTAACCATCACGCCATTTCCCCGAAGGGGTAGGCAGAGAGGATAGAGCGCCACACCACTCTGTCCTGGTATACTTCTCTTGCTTCCTCCACATTCATACCTCTTCTCATGCACGCACGTCGATTATTCCGACTTCTCACATGGCCACTTTCAAGAACTTGTTTTACTTGATCATTCCATGTCTCTCTCGGCCTTCCTCGACTTCTACATCCAGGCACAGTCGCATTATATATTTTTTTAGCCGTTCTTTCATCATCCATTCGCTCTACATGACCGAACCAACGTAAAAGACCTTTCTTAATTTTGTCGATAATGCTTATCTCAGCCTTACATTCTGCTCTAATTTCAACATTAGTGCACATACAGTAAATGTACAAATAAATAAATAATAAATGAAGTATCCCGATATTATTTTCGACAAAGCTGACAACCCTAGTTCCAAGTTTCAACCCCGTACATATTGAAATCGAGCCTCTTTTTATTTTATTTTTTATATAGAATTACGTAACATAACCCTTCTGATATTATCCTACATCTTATTAGTTCGGTGAAGTGTCTACGTAATTCCAGACAGAATATTTGTCGTTTATTTTTATCGTGATAGGGTCAACGCTCCGGTATCCTATGTTATTTGTGTCATTCGTTTATCCTGCTATTCCATTCTGGTTGTTTAATTGAATCCGACCGATAAAATCCAGCAGAAAACAAATGAAAAGTCGAATTAACAAGAATCACGTAACCGCATTGGGTTATTGAGTATGTTTTGAAATTGCTGCAAGGTCAAAATTCTTTTTACTGTTCATACTGAAAAATTTTAATAGAAGATTTACGTATTTTTAGTGGTAGCGCAATAGGGTTCTTCCCGATAACATGAATATCCTTGAAAACGCTATAAATATTTAAAGTATATTTATACAATTCCAACGATATAAAACACAATGATCAAAAATTTTGTTTTCATTTATAAATTTATGTTTTAAAAACACGAAATTACGAGTGACTTTTAACGCCCGTTATTGGCTAATGACGTCATACCCGTCTACCGTGGAAGGCGGGAAATTCATTCCGTAGTGAGCGCCTATATTGCTGTGACGTCACACCGCATGCGCGCTAAATGGAGGATTTTGCGAGCGATTTGAAAAAGTGCTATTTCAAACCGCACTAAAAAATTCATATGACTTCGTTAAATTAAAAAAAAAATTCCCATTATTAAAAAAACCCAATTAATATTTTTTTTTAAAAAAAAAATTAAAAATCGGAAAGGACCCAATTTGCTATAGTGCATGAGTTCGCGGGTTAGATTTCCGTAGGGGGTCAATATGAAATATCATCATCATACCATATCCGCTCCCCATGTGGAGCATATGGATTTCATAAACTGCCACCGAGCCAAGCGATCTGCCGCCAGTTCCCGAGCATCCTCCCAGGTCAGGTCCACGTCCCGCAGTTCTGATGCAAACCGCCGACAGATTGTCAACAGCGAACGTCAGAACTTATAAAATAGGCAAGCACGGTTAGTGGTTAAGGCCAGCCAAAATGCCTTCGCCGGATGACAGTAGATTTCAAGGGTGGCTGTGTCCGTTGCCTCAACTCTGTAATCCTTACAAAGTCAAACCACCTATTCACAAAATTCAGAAGTTGCTATTTTGGGCCCTGGTTAGGTGCCATGATTCGCAGCCATAGACGAGAACAACAGGTGTGATGCATGCATTATTTTTTTAATTACATAAAAGTAGCATGATCAGTCTTACTAGATGTCACATATTAAATGAAGTATTTACGTTGAAAACCAATTGTAAATTAAAATTTTATATTGACACGCCGCCCCACGCCAATCGAGCCCGAGATGGTAGAACAAATACAAAATAAGTTTCAGTAAACTACTAAGTATATAGGTACCAAAATATTTGAAGGATTTGAACAAAACCAATCCTGATTCAGTTATGGGCTATTACGCTTTCTGAAAAACAAAATCCGAGGGTGAAATAAGATCTTGTTAATGCTACTTGCTTTGAAAATGCGTTGGCTCTCTCCTCGTACGAGTAAATTGAGTTTTTCGATTGAATGGAGGCAAAGTTAAGAGGGGTCGCTGGTTCATATCCACAAAATTGGGATAACAAGGTGTTCTTTAGCCGATAAGAGATCCGCCGAATCGAAACACTAACTCTACAAATTTGTACACACAATAAATAATGACGTCACGTTACGAGGGTTTGAAATGAAGAAGCGAAGAGTGGAAAAAAAGAGATAATCAATGAGGTAAAATGTCAAAATGGTTCTTTAAAAATACGGAATCTTTTCTAAGCACTCAATATCAATTCTTCTTGAATTTGAATAAAATACATGTAGATAATATTCATTTATTTGTATATTTATTTACAGATATAAAGTCCTTTTAAATACAATAACATGGATGAAAGTAGATTGAATCTGTGGTAAAACTATGTATGATAGGTGCACTATATGTTGAAATTAGAGCACAATGCAAGGCTGAGATAAGCATTATCGACAAAATTAAGAAAGGTCTTTTATGTTGATTCGGTCATGTAGAGCGAATGGATGATGAAAGAACGGCTAAAAAAATATATGATGCGACTGTGGCTGGATGTAGAAGTCGAGGAAGGCCGAGAAAGAGATAGCATGATCAAGTAAAACAAGTGCTTGAAAGTGGGCATGTAAGAAGTCGGAATAATCGACGTGCGTGCATGAGAAGATGTATGAATGTGGAGGAAGCAAGAGAAGTATGCCAGACAGAGCGGTGTGGCGTTCTATCCTTTCTGCCTATCCCTTCGAGGAAATGGCGTGATGGTTAGTTAGTTAGTTAATTAGGTTCATGTATACTTACTTGAAAAAATAGTAACGAAACAGTACAACATAACAATATTAAAATATATACTCGTACAGTTAGGACAAAACTATGGACATTCTCTAGACAAGATCGGGTCGAATTCAGTGAATGTTCAAATCTTGATAGACTTACATCGAAAGAGTCCAGATCCAGTCTTGAGTTCACGAATGAGACATTGATGCGTTAAAGCCGTAATTTTAATATGTACCTATTTGAATCTGAGACTATAGATTTATAGAATTATTTTAAGAGTCGAAAACCTTTATAAAAATTCATTGTAATATTAAATATTGTTCCTCAAATTCAAAAATATTTAAATTGTTTACATTGAAAAATACAAGTTTATCATGAAAGCGCAATTATTTATTTATTTGTTTCGTCCTAAATAAGTATATGAATTCGAGTTCTTTTTTAGAACAAAAAACCGTTTATCACGCATAAGAAAAGGACACAGTTATCATTGTAAAAGCTTGTCACGTATGACAAATCTCAAAAAGGGTTTAACATTTCCGGAAGGTAGTCGTTTTCCCGAAAACGTTAAAACATAAGATATTATTACCCGCTGACCCTTATATTGATAAGGGTAGATTTTACCTAGAAAATACTCAAATATACAATTCAAATAATGTTTCGAAATGAATCATTAATTTGAAAACATAATGTACTATAAAAAAAAATGTATTCACAGATACTGATCGTTAATATGTTATATTAAAAACGGTTCGTGTAGCGGTTTCATATTTATATTTCATATGTGATACCCTTGACTGGTACTGAAGCGTATCACTGATCATCTTGTCTTCATGTAACAAAATGATCAATATACACTCCACTCTGTGAACCGATGCAGTGCCCAATGCACCATTTGGTGCGGGTAGAGTGGTAGCGCGTTGTGCTACCATGCAGGAGGTCGCGGGTTCGATTCCCGATGAGTGTCGATATGAAATATTTATTTAAATGTGATGTTCAGAAAAAAATAGAAACGTAAGACTGATCATCTTGCCTTCATGTAACAAATACTTGGTGCTCCGATGCAGTGCCCTATGCACCATTGGGTGCGGATAAGAGAAAATATTAAGTGCTAAATGAGCTAGTTAGAATTGGACGTTGTGTTATGTTTAATGCCAGTATGGGACGGCTTATTCATCCTTTTATCTGAATTCATTCACATCTCCTGATCTACGTTAGTTTGGTGTCATTGAGAAACCTTACCACTCGCTCTGTATCCAGATCCGCTCCAAGATTCAGCCTTCCTGACACGTTCACTGTACGTGGCTTGTATTACGCTGTCCCAAGTATAAACACAGTCACCCATAAAAATAAAACAGATTCAACTGAAATATTGTAACGTGCCATATTCATCATCATCATCATCATCATACTATATCCGCTCCCTATGTGGGGCATATTGATTCCACAAACTGCCTCCAGGCCAAGCGATCGGCCGCCAGCTCCCGTGCATCCTTCCAAGTCAAGTCCACGTCCCGCAGCTCTGTCGCAAACTGTCGACGAATTGTCAAAAGTGGACGAACAGAACGCCAAGAGCCTAATGCCTTGTAAAATAGGCAAGCATGGTTAAGGCTCTCGGGAGGCATACGTAGTATATGGCCAGATTTAATAAATGTTAATTAACACTCAACTATGACTTGAAGTACGGATTCTTTTATGTTTAAAACCAGAGTTTTAGATATTTATTTTGTTTAAACTGAAAGAGATTAAATTCGATGTTTTGGGTAGCTATAACGAATTAATACAATTCTTAATTAAATCAATTATTGTAATGCTTTTGAATTTCATTTGAATCACAATTTTCATATTTTGAATTGCTATAATTTATTTTCACTAAGCGGTAGGTACGCACGTATTTATATAGACAAGTAGATACTGGATAAATACTTCGCAATGGTCTTGTAATTACTACCCAAGGTGATAGTAGATGGCTTCTTATAGGCAGGGAGAAATAAATTAGACTATTCTGGATTCGGCGCATCGAAATTTTCAGTGCTTTCCATATAGCCCATTTTTACAAAGTGGAATCATCTGGATGCTTCTACATGATTCTAATATTTTTAGGTCTTATAAACGCAATATTCATGTGATAAAGTTAAATACCTACTATAAATATCAGTAGTTTAAAACGAAGTGTGTTTCATTTCATTTTTTTTTTCAATATTTAAGTATATCGACAAACAACCAACAAAAACTCGTTAAGGCCAATGTAGGTTACTGTGTATGTACTTGGACCAGGCGTATTATTCCTCGACCGATTCTCACCCTTAGCGGAGAGATTTATGTGCAACGGGGTGGGAAAGGGGTTGAGAAGAATGGGTAGTAAAGAGGTTGTTGGGTGGATTGTTAGGTAAGGTTGGGTGAAGTTGGGTGAAGTCGGGTAGGTCGGGAAGTGTAGGGTGGATGGTTAGGTAAGGTTGGGAATTTGTGACGTTGGATGATGTTAAGTGAGATTAGGTAGATGGTAACATGAGACCGATATGGATGAGGTCGGGTGAATGGTTAGGTGATATTGGGAAATGTTGGATGAGGCTGGGTAGGGTAGGGTGGATGGTTAGGTTGAGAAAAGTTTCGTAAGGTTGGGTTATATTGAGTGAGGTTTGATGATGGTGGATAAAGTCGGGTGGATAGCTAGGTGAGGCCGAGTATATTGGATAAGGTCAGGTGGATGTTTAGGTGAGATTGGTTGAATGGTGGATGTGGGGTCATGTTGAGTGAGGTTTGATGATGTTGGATGAAGTCAAAGACTGGGTGTTCAGACCAATACATCGTCATTTCCAATGTTACCTTCCCGACGATTATTGTTACCTGCTTCCTCTCCCCACCCCTCTCCATGACGCAGCTCCCTAGCCTAGTGGCATTCAGTCGATGGCTTTCAAACCTTACACGAGTCGCATTTCGGAAGTGCTGAAGAAACAACCATCATTGCCCGACCAGGGAAGATTACTTTACTTAACATTTTTGTTCGTGAACTAAGTAGTGTCGTGCAGTGCCCACCACCTACGAGCTGGATCCAGCGTCGACCAGACCGCCAGCCATAACACTCAAGGAAGAGGCCAGGCCCTCAACAACAGGTTAGTGGAACTGCGTCTCCTTCCAACCCTCCTCATCCCTTATACAGTCCACTTCATCCCTCAAATTCCACCCCGGCGAGTACACCCACGCACGGTTCCCAACACTGGGTATGTTGAATGAAGTCGGAAGGATAGTTAGGTCGAGTATGTTAGGTGAGGTCAGGTTGATTGGGTGAATGTTGGATGTTGAGTCATGTTGAGTGAGGTTAGGTGTGGTCAGACATGTTGGGTGAGATTTTGAGAGGCTGTCATATTGTCCCATATCCGTTAATTTTCATAGACTTTAGATAGAAGTAATAATAATATAAATTGATAGAATTTGTCTCTATTTTTTACAAAATTACACAGAATTTACATAAATAAATAAATATACGTACATGATGTACGTCTGATTGCAGGCAACTAGGCGCTAAGCGCGTATATATTTATTAATTATTTCACAAAATTGGTTTTCTTCACATATTTTTTTAAACATTGATACCATAAACAAAGTACTATATAGTTAACTTGGGAAGATTCAGGGGAACTCGTGGCCGAACACTCGGCTTGGAGTCAGATGTGGAATACATATGCTGCACACAGGGAGCGGATATGAAATGATGATGATGATTTTGATCATATTGTTTGTATGGAATGGCCACCGATGCTGGGTCGTGGTCTAGGTTGGTTGATATTGGGCGAGGTTAGGTTGAGGTATAATATTAAAAACGACATATTATATCGGTAAAAAGTAACAATCAATTACTTGCGTTTCCTACATTAAAAAAATACAAGAAAATGTGAATTCTGTGATATCATGATTAAAAAATAATTATAATAGGTACGTAAGTTTCAACTGGAAAAAGGCACGTGTTTCAAACATCCTTTGCACGTGTCTGTATGTCTTTACCTCAGAAGATTCGTTTGAAGGTTGCACGGGTAATAGATAAATAGGTATTTAAATGTCCGCACCTTTATCGTCCCGGGGATGTAAGACCCTTTATAGTATCGGAGCCCTTAAATCCGAGGGGGGCGAGATACTAGAATCCTAGACCAACTCTAGAGAAAACTAAAACAAGAAAGATAAATTCACCGTTTCGATAAAAATCTAAGGATTTAGGATGGTACGTGAGAATATTGTTGATTTTTTAAACTGTTTTCTAGAAAAAAATCTTAAATAAATACAAGTTTACTGAAAATTGCTAACGATTTATTTTTCAATATATTTATAACTACACATGGATAAGTAGGTTTGTGCAATTTTTGGACATAACCTAATAGAATTTATCCCTACTACTACTACTTTCCCTTATCTGCACCCAATGGTGCATGGGGCACTGCACTGGTACACCAAGTGTCTCTTAATCATTTTATTACCTTGTCAAATAGTATTTAAATAAAATATGGCAATTTCGCTTATTGAATCGCCATTCAATTATAAACTTACTCTTTGTAATGAGTTATTAAAAATGTGGATATCAAAACTCTTAATAAGGCCAGTCAAAAGATTTATACTTTAAGCAAATTTTCGATCTAAAAACGAAATAAGAATTTGATTGTGTTCATTTTTTACCATGTGGTAATTTCAAAAGATCGAAACGCCAACACAATTTTATACAATTTTTTTAATATTTTTTTTTTTAATAAACATTTTTTTCTTATAAATCGTGAATGTGAGATTTCAATTTATATAGAATTTTTTGAGTAAGGTTGATCAAACAAGGAAATATGAAAAATCTTTTTCACAATTTTTGTACTTGTCAAGTATTAAGAAAACACAGTTTTTATGGTAGTCTTAATTATTTTTTTTGGATCACGGTCTAGTACATAATTAGAATCGTAGACGCTGCGGAATCTCTAGGATTAATATATACCTATGAACAGGTTATGCCTTGTGGGATATTTGTTTATTTTCAATATGTATTTGTGTATTTATTAAGTTTTTTTTCCTTGTAAAAAAAGCACTCTCCACAACAGTTCGTTTCTTACGGAGCCGAATATTTAATAGATATTTTGTTTTTATTATTATATTTATTTAATATTTTAACCACCACAAATCAGGCCAAAAGGCCCAATAATACAGGGAGTGTAGTTTCACCGAAAAAAATATGCTATTATTATAATTAGCTAGAGATTATAACTTTCGATTTTTGTGATCTTACCGGGAATCTAAACCAGAACCTCCGTATCGAGAATCCAACGTCCCAGCCATAAAGTTACCTATGATGTATGCAATATTAGGAGCTTATAAAAGTCAAAAAAGTCTTGTGTCGTAAGTAAAATGATTTCAAGCTAATCCTATATTGATTTTATTTACAAGATCTCTAGAAAGCTCTAATTAGGGTTACTCTGAAGATTGAAGGCTGTGTTAGTAAAGCTAAATAATGGACAGACATTATACGGAATTCCGCTAATCTAAATCATGAGATGAGACGGTTCTTGAAGGAATTCGAAGGTTACTATGGAGGGTGTAATAGATCTAAAAGCATATATTCGATATTATTGATATCTCAACAGAGACAGAGAAGCTCTGGAAACGAATGTGGGTTATCTATGCGTTTACAGGGCTTATGACCTGTCATTGGCTGGGTTAAGTGGCCACTTGACGTAATTACAACATTCCCCATTCCGCCTGTCATCTGACAACCATGTATGACAAATTTTTTGAAACTTGTATATATCTAAGATGTACAGAACAATCCACTTGCGAGTTGTTTTTTCGACAGATTTTGAATATTTTTAATATTCTTTCTATGCATATATTCGTTCTATGCAAGTAAGTAGTGAATATGTACAGCGAAATTTTTCTAAATACGTTATATTTGCTGTTTTTGTAGTTGACACCTGCAAGTCAGGTCCACGCCCAAAGGATCTGAGGTCAACTGCTAGTGGAAGTCATAGATTCGATTCCTAACGTCAAATTACGTCAAATTTGCACAGAATCTAATATTTATAAGTATTTTTGTCAGTCCTTTCAAAAAAAAAAAAAACATAAACTTACTAACTAACCATCACGCCATTTCCCCGAAGGGATATGATGAACGCTACACCACTCTGTTCTGCCAATTTCTTTTGCTTTTTTCACTTTCATACATCGTCTCACATGGTGTAGATTATAAAGACACCTGCATATTTCACATCTAACTACCTAACCATCACGCCATTTCCCCGAAGGGGTGGGCAGAGAGGATAGAACGCCACACCACTCTGTCCTGGCACACTTCTCTTGCTTCCTCCATATTCATACATCTTCTCATGCACGCACGTCGATTATTCCGACTTCTTACATGCCCACTTTCAAGCACTTGTTTTACTTGATCATGCCATGTCTTTCTCGCCCTTTCTCGACTTCTACATCCAGGCACAGTCGCACCATATATTTTTTTAGCCGTTCTTTTCATCATCCATTCGCTCTACATGACCGAACCATCGAAAAAGACGATAATGCTTATCTCAGCCTTGCATTCTGCTCCAATTTCAACGTTAGTGCACCTATCATACATAGTTTTACCACACCTTTGCCTGAAAGATTGCATTTCAACTGCATTCAATCTACTTTCATCTTTATTTTTTCCAACTCCATGCTTCGCTTCCATACATAAGGGTTGGTACCAGAACTCCATTATGCACTGCCAATTTAGCCTCTTTTGATAAGCACTTATTAGATACTACCGACTTTAAGGCAACATGAACTCTGTTACCGGCACTAACCCTCCTTTCAATATCCTTATCCATATTTCCATCCCTAGTGAACATGCTTCCCAGATATACTAATATTTTGATTTATTTTTCAGAAACAACGAATTACAAGAAGTTCCAGCCAGAAGAAACCACTTTCTCTCGTTTCCAGCACGCGATACTTCTACATTACATATTGACAAAACCCGCCCTATTTGTAAAGAAAACTCGCCCTATCGTACTAAATCCTAGAGCCTAGGTTTGCCTGGACCCTCAGTCACGTACTGGGATGATTTATGGACAGCCTTAGCTAATATCCTTTGATATTTTCCAGACAAAGGCGACAAAATGTTCTACTGGTGGAATTATTTAAGATAGATTTTGCAAGTATAAATCTATTAGGAAATCATCATGATATCCGTAAGGAGTTTGAAAATATCAAGTTTGTAATAAAATGATGAAGATAAACTGTGTTGGCTGTATTAATTCAGTGCCCGATGGACCGTCAGTTTCTGAGGAAGGTAGTTTTTAAAAAATGCTACCAATTTTTTTTCTGGCAATTCATATGATTGGTGAGATCGCTTAAAAAGCAATAAGCCTGCCCTTATACACGTATACTATTTAAGGTACCCCACAGACTAGAGGGTTTCTATCGGGCGATAGTTTAGTCAGGTTGGGCTGCTAGCGCGCACACTGAATCAACAAAACAGTCGGGTTGGTGATGAGTGCGCACACTAGAGAACAGTTGGCCAACTGCTCTCGAATGATTTACCAGTTAATAAATGACTTTTGAAGAGAGCGGTCGCAATGAATGTTGGAACAATATTGTCAAGAAAAGTTATTATTGCTGCAATACTACGAAGGAGAAAGCCATGTAAGTGGAAGAGCGCCATACTTATTAAGCTATCGGCCGATAGTTTATCGATAGGATAGTAAAGGCAATCGCAAGGCCTATTAAACTTAGTAATCGGCCGATACCGGATCGTTGTAGTATGCGCACTTGCATACATCTTCATACTGATTTAAAAACCCGACTGGACTATCGCCCGATAGAAAGTCTCTAGTAGTTTATTATCATAAGAATTAATAGGTTCGTCCGTTTGTACCGTACAGATGTTTTTACATTATTCGCCGTTTGATCACATTATTCCTTCCATTTTGTTAAAAACTGCTTCACAGGATCAGGGTTTCGAATAAATTAATGAAATTTTTAACTATTTGGTTATTCAGATCATGGAAGGACGTGGAACGGGCCCAAAATCCCCAACAAGGCTTTTACATCACTCAGGTACTAGTTAAACAGAAACCTTAGGTTTGATACTGGCGATCTGAAGGATTAAAAATATAATTATAATAAATAACTACAAAGTGAGTGCTTCTAACATAAATTTCAGATTAAAAATATACTAAAAAACGTAAATACACACATTTCAAACAATTAATATTTATTATATTCATTTCAAATTTCATTTTTTTTGTAATAATTTTTTGTTAAAATATGAAACCTTAGAATTTTTTGGATTCCGTTAACTTTAATTTATTAGTAACTAACTGGCTAGAGGAGAAATTTGCTGTGTATTTTTAGAAATCTATTTATGTACGAGTATTTAGTTTACTAAAATAATAATTTTCTTTATTCTTTTAAATGTATATTATATTTATATTAACTTACTAACTAACTAACCATCACGCCATTTCCCCGAAGGGATAGGGAGAGAGGATAGAGCGCCACACCACTCTGTCCTGGCATACTTCTCTTGCTTCCTCCACATTTCATACCTCTTCATGCACGCACGTCGTTTATTCCGACTTCTTACATGCCACTTACAAGCAATTGTTTACTTGATCATGCCATGTCTTTCTCGGCCTTCCTCGATTTCTACATCTAGGCACAGTTGCATCATATTTTTTTTTATTGAGATTATTTGAGATTATTGAGATTGTTTGAGATTATTAATAAAGAAATAATAAAAGATTATTTATTTATATTAACATTTTCTTCTGATTTTCTGGATTTGTATTGACTTTTATAAAAATGTAGAGTTTAATTATGGTTTTTATATATTGTGATGTTATTTTTACAAGTCCAGATAACATCACAAACTTTTTTTAAATCTTTTTAAATCAAATATTATTTTTATTATGGCAACCCAAATTTTGTCCCGTCACGCTCTGACGTCACGCTTATTTGTCAAGGGAACGAGTAAGTTTGATCGTTCAATTTCTTTCCGAGTTCAACGCAGTGGACAACGCACGCATGATGTAAATCTCTTGAAATTGTGGAGAGCCGGCAAATGGCCGTGAGTATTTTTTAATCATCTTGTAAATCTATAACTTCACATTGACTTTGGCGGTAAACTAACTTTGTAAATTTCTCTCTTTTTACAAAGGGCTTTTTCCATTACTTTCTCCTTACTTTTTCCCTATTTATCCTCTACTATTTTATTCTTCTCAATCAATCAATCAAACATACTTTACTTTGCCACGATGATTGACGATCATCGTGCATGGCAATTTTACTTGGATCTTGATACAACGTGAGGCCACCTAACCTCAAAGCTGGGAGTTTTGGACAACTTCTTCTGGAGTCCCCACATGCTGGAATGCCACGCGGTTTCCCACGCTGTCTGGAGGATCGTGTCAATGCTGTCCGTTGATGACCCCTTGATGACGCTAGATCTTCGAGATGGAAGCTAGACTTCGGCGGATCAGGATGAAGAACCTTACTACGGTCATCGTCGAACACGTGCACACTTACACCACATTACACACAATTCCCTAGTTTTAAGTTGTTGTATTTTAGTAATTTAGAGTCGTTTTTGGTAATAAATATTGTACTTAAAATCTCATAATTCTTTCATTTAAGGTATTCCAATTAATCCTGGTTGGTTCAAACTGCATTGCTTAATATATATTGGTCTAGTTCTTTACTTCTATAAATGTGTCTTTTGTGATCTTACCGCTGAGCTAACTGGTGAAATGCAATAGGTGGTGCAAACCCCTCAGGGGATTGCATAACTATGCACCCTGCCTATCTAAATATTACTTACACACTTCATCTCTCTCTTTTTACTGCACCACCACCCCACTCCATTTCTTTTTTGCATTACAATTTTTTTTTTTTTTTTTTTTTTGAGAATTTTAAGTACAATATTTATTACCAAAAACGACTCTAAATTACTAAAATACAACAACTTAAAACTAGGGAATTGTGTGTAATGTTGGTGTAAGTGTGCACGTGTTCGACGATGACCGTAGTAAGGTTCTTCATCCTGATCCGCCGAAGTCTAGCTTCCATCTCGAAGATCTAGCGTCATCAAGGGGTCATCAACGGACAGCATTGACACGATCCTCCAGACAGCGTGGGAAACCGCGTGGCATTCCAGCATGTGGGACTCCAGAAGAAGTTGTCCAAAACTCTCAGCTTTGAGGTTAGGTGGCCTCACGTTGTATCAAGATCCAAGTAAAATTGCCATGCACAATGATCGTCAATCATCGTGGCAAAGTAAAGTATGTTTGATTGATTGATTGAGAAGAATAAAATAGTAGTGGAAAAGTAGGGAAAAAATATAGGAAAAAGTCTAGGAGAAAGGTATAGGAGAAAGCCCTTTGTAAAAAGAGAGAAATTTACAAAGTTAGTTTACCGCCAAAGTCAATGTGAAGTTATAGATTTACAAGAGGATTAAAAAATACTCACGGCCATTGCCGGCTCTCCCTAATTTCAAGAGATTTACATCATGCGTGCGTTGTCCACTGGCGTTGAACATTTGATTTAAAAAGATTTTTTTAAAAAAAGTTAGTGATGTTATCTGGACTTGTAAAAATAACATCACAATATATCTTAAATTTATAGTGTGTACAAGTGTGAACGGGTGGTGGCCCAGTGGTAGCGTCGCGGTCTCTGAGTCCAGAGATCGTCGGTTCGAATACCCACTTCGACACGACTCGATTCCTATTTTCAAGCACAAGCCGCTTAGGTTTTATTGAAAATAGTATTTGCAAATATCATAAGATTGCATAGATTTCTTTTACAAAAAAAAAAAAAAAGTATATTTTTGAGTAGTTTTGTTAGGTACTATAAGGGTCGTGTTTGATGCTTTCTTTTCAATTAAAAATGTAGTTGTAAGAGGTTATAAAAACTATAATGATTGACAAGGCAATATTTTTTTCATTGCTTACTAAAATCTAGATAACATTTATTTGTTTTCCAAAAAAACAAGTAAACACGTTGAAGATCCATAGTCTTCTGGCTATGTTTATCTCGCTTCTTTGTATTATTGTATTTACTGAACAAAGGCGTGTATTGTTTGGGAGGTTCGGGATATTCTAGAACTTTGTTTTCTTCCTTTGCTCAAAGTTTTATGAGAGGAAAAATAAATATCATTTGTCAATAGGCTTGCCACAAAGTCAAAATGGCTACCTCGAAGTATTGCTAGTTAAAAGTTTGCTAATCCTGAGATCTGAGTAGATTTATATTAGATTTTATTTTTCACTTATAACAAAGGATGCCGCAGTCAACAAAACTTAAAAAAGTTTGGTATTATAAAAGTTAAATAAATATTATTATAAATAAATAAACAAATAACCAAATTTAAGATATATATAAAAACCATAATTAAACTCTACATTTTTATAAAAGTCAATATAAATCCAGAAAATCAGAAGAAAATGTTAATAAATAAATAATCTTAATTATTTTTTTATTAATAATCTCAAACAATCTCAATAATCTCAAATAATCTCAATAAAAAAAAATATGATGCAACTGTGCCTAGATGTAGAAATCGAGGAAGGCCGAGAGAGAAATGACATGATCAAGTAAACAAGTGCTTGTAAGTGGGCATGTAAGAAGTCGGCATAATCGACGTGCGTGCATGAGAAGATGTATGAATGTGGAGGAAGCAAGAGAAGTGTGCCAGGACAGAGTGGTGTGGCGTTCTATCCTCTCTGCCTACCCTTTCGGGGAAATGGCGTGATGGTTAGTTAGTTAGTTAATATAAAAAAAAAAAGAATAAAAAACTTTAATAATAATAATAACAATATTTAAATCATAATATTTATTTATTAATAATATATTACAATTCAATTGCACAACCTCTAACCGGTGCTATTACAACGAATTTAAGAAAAAGTAATTATCAGGGATCTTCTGAAAAATTCTAGCATTTTTAACCTTTCACAATTCCAAGTCCTTTGCAGTGCATGCGGCTTGACTATGGAATCAACTCCCAATTGCTATAAAGGAAGCCGAAACAGTCTCTTCTTTTAAAACACGCCTGAAAAAACATTTCCTATCTCTTTCGTAAATTTTATTCCTGTTTTTACCTCCCTTCTATCCTAGGCAGACATTGAGTGTGATATTATAAATATGTGTTTATGTATTGAAATCGTTTCTTTCTATTACTGCGTTTACGTCAAATGCCTGCAATACTTTATTTTATTGGTCGTTTGGAAGAAATTGCCAACTAGGAAATAAACCCGCAAATTTACACCACTGTATGAACAAAAAGTTAAATAAATAAAAAAAATAATATACACAATACTCATGCTATTTTTTCTCCCTTTCTATTTCTTCTATTACTATCTTTCTATGTGATTTGGCCGATGGGTTTGGTTTCTCGGGGCTTACTGGTGATGATTTGTAAAAAGTCATTCTTGGAACAAGTTGCCCCAGTAAATTCTTGATTCCTATTCCTATATTCCTTCTATACCGTCCTCTATCCAAAATACCAAATTATCTATGGCACCTTAAGGTAGGCTTAAAATTACAACAATAACGCAGCCGCTACAAAAACCCGCACGCAAATTCTCAACTCGCTTATCTAAACGCATCTTATAACCGCATTCTCATAAAATTAATTTTGTACTCTGTAAAACCTTCATCCATTGTGTACTTGATTGTGTCTGTATTGAAATCTTGTGACGTTATTTTGAAGTGAAGTGCGGGACAGAAGATCTCCTCCCATTTCCAGTCTCCATAACACCAAGGTAGGGGCAATTTTCTACTGAATTGACTGGTGTAGGTCTCCTGGCATCGCTTGGGAGCTGACTCTTTCGTTCTGCCTCCTTCTCCGCCTTACTTCATACTAAAATTCTATCACGCATACAGCTCTCTCGTTTTCAAGAATAATCGTCAAAAATCGCGCTTCAGCTGCACCGCTGCATGTTACTATTTTTCTAATAATTTGGGTTTTTATTTAGCTTTAATGACTTTTTTAAGACGTTTGTATTCACTGTTATTATTATCTACATGTGTGTATAATATTAGAGCTATCTACTTTAATTCATAATATGTTGACAATAAAGTCAACTGTCCCATATAATAACATTCTATTATTAACTAACATTTCTTCTCCCTACCTGAGCTGGTTTGCTCCGGCCGCTAGCCAAAGTTTCTTAATTGGCAGTCAAAACTTTTACAAGTCCTCCATAATTCAATGGTTTTGGCTAAACACATCGAGCCATAATTGGCAGAACAACGTTAGCGACTTTTTGTTGAGTGTTCTTTATGCTCAAACGTTTCTTAACTAACTAACTAACCATCACGCCATTTCTCCTAAGGGAAAGGCAAAGAGAATGGAACACTTCACGACTTAATTTTTTTAATTTTTTGCATTGCCTATCATAGAAATCGAGACGCAAAAAAATGAAACCGATAAGCAATAAAATACTAAAAGACTTTTTGATTCCCTTTGTATTTCAGTTGATGTGAGTAAAATAATAGACTCTGGTAGATGTAATCTCCGAAGAACATTCTCCAGTATTCTCCGCGGAGTCAAAGTTCTTGCGGGGGAATACGATACGATGCGATGGAGTTATGTGAGATTTAACTCACTTTAAGCGATTGTGATAAAAGGGAATCAGGCCAACTCCGCCAAACTCTTTGTGGAGGAGTTTTGATAAAAAATAAAAAAGAAGAATGTTAAACGTTTCAATTTAAAACTAAAAGGAATATTTCGTATTTAACTGTAGAAAAGAAAAGAGACAACGAGCATTGAAAGATCATATTAAATAATACATAAATATTGTAACATAATGTGATGCCCTATTATCAATATAAAAATTAACATCTCTAAGCAACCGTAGATTACAAAATGATGTTGTTCTTCTATATAAATTAATAAATAATAAACTTGACTGTCTAATGTTGTTGAATGAGGTCAGATTTCGAATACCGGGTCGCACCACAAGAAGTTGCCGTTTGTTTGATCCAAACACCGAAAATAGAAATTACGCTTATAATTACGCCATAAATAGGATTCAAAGGAATGGCAACTTGGTGTGCGAGGGTGTTGATCTCTTCAACTCCAGCATTGGATCAGTCAAGTCATTTTGTAATAAACTCTGTGTATTGAAGGCACATTATGTATTATATATATTTTTCATTTTTATGTATTTGCAAATATTTTTGTGTTCTCTTTTTATGAAAAGCCTGTATAGGCGTTTATAATGAATAAATAAATAAATAAAATAATATTCGGGATAAAAATATTAATACTTGGCTTAAAAAGCATCTAATATTCAATAATAAAAAGAACTACTTACGTCTTACTCGAACCATAGGCCTTTTGAACGCAGTTCTTAAGTGTGGTAACGTCATTACGAGCTCGATGTGGGGTGGCGGGGGCAACTGGAAAATAAACCATAATAAAATGTTACGCAAATAAAAAAAAAAAATATTAAATGAAACACGCTTTTGTTTTAAGCTACTTATTTATTTTTTAAAATGCCAACCGGTTTCGGATGTACTACTCCTTCTTCGGGGCTTTGTTTAATAATACATTAAAATTAAGAAATAATTAGATAACTAAAAAATCTGTTGACCAGGTACTGAGACAAGGGATGGAGAGTATAATAAGAATCAAGAGTGTGTTTCATTTCATAATTATGGAAAATTACAAAGTGAGTGCTACAAACATTGACTTAATAAAAAAAATATTTTTTACAAGTCCCATATATAATATACATCCCAGATCAATTTGATAAGTAGTGGAATAAATAAAGATGTATTATTTATTTATTTGTTTCATGTGGTATACGCGGTAAAACAACACTCGATGTACAAGCGGAAAACCAGTGAATCTACATAATATTTGGAGTCGATTTTGTGGAATAATATTTTTTTATTTGACCCAAAGTTTTCGAGAAAATTGAGTACGAAGATGATTTTTTTTCTGAAAAAATTTTTGCAAACTGTAACCAAATATCATGAATTTTGTCAAATAAATACTGTCCATAAAAAAAACCAAATAAAAACAACATTTAAAGATGAATTCGTTCAATTTTACAAAATCAGAAGGTGCTTATGAAAGCTTTTATGATAAGAATTTTTTGTGTCAAGCTCAGATTCAAAAGTCACGTTACTTCGACTCCAAATATGATGTAGATTCACCAGTTTTCGGGTTGTACATCGTTTTTTGTTACACCATGTATAAATTTCAATACATTTTATGGCATAACTACAATATTAAAAAAATGTTGTAGAGTTCCTTATTATAAACGGAAAACAAAATAAAAAGGAGCAATCGCAAAGAGCAAAACAAAACTAGAAAAGGGAGAGGAAAACTACCCTAGACATAGTTATTAATAAGGGAAGAATTGAGGTCACGACTCGTCTATCGTTCTAAAACAGCTGACTTGATTACTGCAGGTGGGAGTAAACTTAGCATCTCCGTGTTCATTATTTTTCATTATACCATATCCGCTCCCTATGTGGAGCATATGGAATCCACAAACTGCCTCCAAGCCAAGCGATTGGCCGCCAGCTCCCGCGCATCCTCCCAAGTCAAGTCCTCGTCCCGCAGCTCTGACGCAAACTGCCGACGAATCTCCGTGTACTGATTTATAAATTAAATGTACTATGTAAATTAAAAAATAACTAGGGAAAAACTGTATGTTATGTTGAATGAGAGATGCAATATTATTATTTTTACATTAAATAAAGATTCTTGCATTAATAGGTATATCTTTATGGTTTCATGGTTTTTAGAAAACGCATTTAAGTGATTTTTGGGCGCACTGTGCTGTATCCAACTTTTTTTTTTAAATTTTGAAAAATAAAATAAGTTGGAAAAATACCGCAAAATGGGGCTAAAATCACTAATTTGCGTCTCCATACTTTTGAAAATAAGGATTTATGACTCTAGGATGTCGAAATAATTACAATTTATTTTAATGATTTTTAAATACTCACAGTTTTTGATATGGCGGTCATCCAGTCTCTGAGCAGAATGAAAAAAAAAAGAAAAACTTGTTAGTTACTTGTTTTAATTGTTTATATAATTGTAATTTTTCTTATATTTTTACTACCTCAAAAGGCAAAAGAGTCTTACAACAATGAAGAACAACATCAGAAAACACCCTGGCTTAAATAAATTCGGTTAAAAATTTTGTGATCTCATCGGAAATCGAACCCGAGACCTTCTCAGTGTAAGCCTCTTATACACAACACCGTAAAGTAAAAAAAAAAAAATATTTGATATTTTTTTAAAATTTGCAATCACAGAAATAATGTCGTCTTTACGCATTTGTTACTATTTGTTCTGTATCTTAGTCTAAAGTCCAAAAAAAATGTAGCGGTTAATAAGATCAAATTTGACAGAAGCAACTATATTTATTACAAAAGTTTAGATGTAATAAATGTAAATACCTATATTTAATTTTTACATTAGTTGTCTGAGAAAGAAGCGATGTTTTAAAATGCTAAACATTTTTACTTTTTATTTAATAAGTTAATTCAGTTGAAAAAATTCTCAGACGAATAATGTAAATAACTAACTAACCATCTCGCCATTCCCCGTAGGGGAAGGCAGAGAGGATAGAACGCCATACCACTCTGTCCTGACAGACTTCCTTTGCTTTCTCTACATTCATACATCTTCTCATGCACATACGCCGATTATTCCGACTTTACATGACTACTTTCAAGTACTTGACGTACTTGGTCATGCCATGTCTTTCTCGGCCTTCCGCGGCTTCAACGTCCAGGCACACTTGCATTTAAACTTATTTTAGCCGTTCTTTGTACTCATTCGCTCCACATTACCAAACCATCGTAAAAGCCCTTTCTTAATGTTGTCCATAATGCTTATCTCAGCCTTGCACTCAGCTCTGATTTCGACATTTGTACACCTATCATACATAGTCTTACCACACATAGATCGCATTTCAACAGCATTCATTCTACTTTCATTCTTCTTATTCCAAAACCACGCTTCACTACCATACATAAGGGAATGAATTCGTTTCACTACGAATAATGTATAAAGTTGTATTTGTACTCTAGGGGTGTCGAATGTAACTACAAATTTAAAATTTGACCGTTAGGGTCCAGCCGCCTACTACAGTCTATATAATATGAAAGCTTTTCAATTTGGACTGGACCTCCATAAAAACATGGTAGGTTTCATTTAGTTGACTATAGAGGGTGTAAGTATTTATTGTTACGATTTGTATTCGTTAATTTATCGGTTAAAGTTTTTAGTCGCTTAGTTCAGTGGTCAGAACACCTGACGCGGTATCAGACACATTGTAACTGATTTTTCTATCTTTCTCTCAACTTGTTAAGAAAAAAGTAAAAAGATCTGTTTATTTATAGAATACTTAATCCGTAGTCCTATTTACTGTCGTAAAGGAAGGTTTGTCTTTAGGTTAAGCAACTACAAATGATTTTAAGTCAACATTTTATGTCTGATTTGTTCCGGCAATTAACTTAATTATTGCTCATTCTGTACGTTTTATGGGTTAATAAATTCCCCTTGTGATGTAAGAAAGACACGTTTGCTTTAAGATGACGTAATTAAGTTAATGTTAATCCCGGGAACAATTTAGGGGTGGTATTGCTAGGACATTAGAAGTCTTGCGAAATTGAAGAAAAATATAAATGCCGTAATAGGCATTTGGTTTAAGATCAGATCAATGTTTCCAATTCCACACCCTTTGTTCCCAGCTCATCTTATCCACAAAATCATTTTGATTTAATCTCATTAGAAACATTGTGACCTTAAAGAGCTGACCATAAATGTATTTGTAAATGTGTTTTTAGGAATGATATGGCTTTTATAATCTTAGCCAATCATAACAATAAGTAAAAATTAGCGTAAACCTACGTTATATATTTTTATTTTATTTATTTAAATTAAAAAAAACATTTGAGATCAAATATTTTAATTTAAAAAAAAAACATTTTAAACACTAAATATATATTAATATGTTTGTATGCTTTATTCTCTAAATACTCAGTGCTTAATTTAACTACTCATAAAATTATTATCAGGCTAGGAATCTTAAATTATCCCTATAAATATAACTTGATCAGACTTACAGCAGCTGTCAAACTGTATGAATTATTTTACTTTTTAAAGGTTTCAATCTGAATTTGTACAATATCTTGGGTCAAATGTGAACATTTTATTTTTAAAATATATTAACAGGCCAGATACGAAGAGTTTCTGCTTTATTAATATCGCTCGTTAGACGTCGACTCGTCACTTAAGATAGTATTTGTTTGAACCAAGTCCCATACAATCTAAATTGAACTTTATTCATAGAAATTCTAACTAACGAACTAACGAACTATCATTTTATTCAAGCTATATTTAATAGACCGTAGTTCATAACTTCATTCTGTAGTCCAGTTATGAAACAGCTGAAATAAAATTGTAAGTAAGAATAAATTAAATTATTACAAATCACATATAATAGGTCAATTGAAAAGTCCCCGGCCTGACACATAGATGGCGGTACTAGAATTAAATCCATATGATTTTTAGTTAGTCCTAACCTTCAAAAGACGCGTGTATAAATTTGACAGCTGTCGGATCATTAGTTTGTGAATTATAGCATTTTGAGTGAAGCAACTTTTGTTATTGTGAAAAAAATGGATAAAAAAGGAATTTCGCGTGTTGATAAAATATTGCTTTTTGAAGGGAAAAAATACAGTTGAAGCAAAAACTTGACTTGATGACGAGTTTCCAGACACTGCTCCAAGAAAATCAACCATCAAGAATTGGTATGCTAAGTTTAGACGTGGTGAAATGAGCACCGAAGACGGTGAACGCAGTGGACGCCCTAAAGAGGTTGTTACCGACGAAAACATTTAAAAAATCCACAAAATAATTTTGAATGACCGTAAATTGAAATTAAATGAAGTAGCAGGCACTCTAAAGATATCAACTGAACGTGTACATCATATAATTCACGAATATTTGGGTATGAGAAAGCTCTGTGCAAAGAGGGTGCCGCGCGAGCTCGTCACCAAGACAATGCACCGTGTCACAAGTCGGTGAAAACGATGGCAAAAATCCATGAATTGGGCTTCGAATTGCTACCGCATCCACCGTATTCTCCAGATCTGGCCCCCAGCGACTATTTTCTGTTCTCAATCTCAAAAAATGCTTGCTGGGAAGACATTTTTGTCGAATGAAGAGGTGATCGCCGAAACTGAGGGCTATTTTGAAGCAATGGACAAATCGTACTACAAAAATGGTCTCGAAAAGTTGGAGGGTCGCTATAATCAGTGTATCACCCTTGAAGGGAATTATGTTGAATAAAAAAAACGAATTTTGCCAAAAAAACGTGTTTTACTATGGTAGGCCGGGGACTTTTCAATTGACTTGTTATGTATATACGCTCCCTTATCCGAACCCAATAGTGCATTAAGCACTGCATTGGTACTCCAAGTGCAGTGGACCTTGATAATTTATTACACAAAGGCAAGGTGATCAGTCTTAAGCTTCAGCGCTTGTCACAGGTATCACATATGAAATATTTTTATATGAAAATCACATTCAAATAAATATTTCGAAATTACCACAAGGCGAACAGAAAATATTAAAAACATAATTTTAATTCAATTAAATTTGGCGGGCTCCGTAGCGTAATGGCTAAGACGCTCGATTTACAATATGTTTTGGGTTCGATTCACAGTGAACGAAAAAAATAAAAAAGTTATTTTTTTAAGCCTGGTTGTTTGTGATGTTATTCCCCTCTGTTATCGGCCTCTTGACCTGTTGAGGTGGTTAAATAAATAAAATGATGTCAACAAAAAGTTGTACAACCCTGTTTACAAACTGTATTAATTATGTTAATTTTGTATATATACAGGGCGTCCCAAACTTATGGGACATGAAGGGGAAGTACCTTAAATATCGTAGATAGTGTATTTTGCTGAAAGAAGACTTTATGTTACTTTTAAAAGTTAGTAATTCTGCATTCATAGATTTTCTAAAAATTACTTGCTTCGTCTGGGAATCGAACCGACTTAAATGTAAAAAAAAAATCACCTACTTTTATGATGCCAATCGAAAGAATAGCTAAAAAATAATAACTTTGCTTAAGTAACATAGTATTTTTAAAAAAAGGAACAACATGAAATTAATCATTTAAATCAAATTAAAAACATACATGAAAGTGCCGTAGTCAATTAAGTAAGTATTTTTAAATTTATTAAATAAATGCTCAAAATGTGATCCCTCTTGTCTTACGCAAATCGCCTGACTCAATCATTTTACGTTGTTCCTTTCTTTTAAAATACTATGTTATTTAAGCAAAGTTATTATTTTTTAGCTATTTTTTCGATTGGCATCATAAAAGTAGGTGATTTTTTTTTGACATTTAAGTCGGTTCGATTCCCAGACGAAGCAAGTAATTTTTAGAAAATCTATGAATGCAGAATTACTAACTTTTAAAAGTAACATAAAGTCTTTTTTCAGCAAAATACACTATCTACGATATTTAAGGTACTTCCCCTTCATGTCCCATAAGTTTGGGGCGCCCTGTATATTATAAACACAGTCTTACATGATGAGATCCGCGTCTCAATCATGCAAAGGATTGGCATATTTCATAATGGCGTCACTTCCCTGTCAGGAATATTTTCCCAATCTGTTTCTATTATTACAGTTATTCTAACTAACGTGAAAATATATTCCAGGCATAAAGGAAAGACGCAATGAATAATAAAATACCGGTATATCCAAGATGAAATAATTTATTCAAGTATAAATTTATATGTTAGATCAGTTTGGATCTGATTGTAATAAGTTTTATTAAGTCCGTCTTATTGAATAAGTTTTTTGTAAGGACTTGTTTTTCATTTGGTGAATACTCCGCCTCGTGGCAAAGTGGTAACGCGTTTGGCTACTGTGCTTGAGGTCGCGGGTTCGATTCGAACAAGAAATATTTTTTTACATGTGGTTTTTTATAAGGAATGGTTGGAAGATAGAACTTCTTTATATTTTATTATATATTGTTATATATGCATTTTTCGTATCTCTAATAAAATTGTAAACTTTTTTATTATTTTTATTTTATTTGCCATTGGCTCCCGATGACAAACGGCCAAATAGCGGTTTATGTGGACGGCATTATTTTTGTTTTCAATATGTAGGAATGGTTGGTTGGAAGATATATTCTATTATATCTTTATATTACTTATTATATATTGATTCACCATATTGCACATTTTTCGTATCTCTATTCCAATATTTTATGACCAGCGTTTGATTTGTTTATTAATTTACGGCTTAAGCCAATTTGCACAGTTAACATTTATTATTATTTTTGTAAATGTCATGTACAATTTCTATGATAAATTTCTTTTGACAATATCTTATTTGTACATAAAAAAATAATAACAATATTTAACAAAAACTTAAGATGTGACAAAAATATTTAAGCGCACTTTCCCGATGACAGAAAACGTACCTACTGCTGTCAAAAGCGTGTTTTTGTGGACATTAGTCATTAGTGTATGTTTTTTGTTTTTCAATATGTTGTTTTTTTTTTTTAGTTTTTCTCAATAAAGAACTTTATCAATGAAACTCAAGTTTTTCATCACAATGTTAAGAATACTAACTAACTAACCATCACGGAGGAGTAGGCAGTGATAGAAGCTGTAAGCTTCTTTCTTCTCTCTACATTCTTCGTGTAATAAGCCGAATTCCGACTTTTTCAAGATACAGTGCACATGGTGTTCCAATGCACTGCCCTATGCACTATTCATGTGCGTATAAGGTAAATAATTTGTCGTAGTAGAATACTTTTAACTACATAAGTGATCATTATGTTATTTTTTTCCAACAGCACGTTTCACTACCATACATAAGGGTTGGTGCCAGAACTCCGTTGTGTGTACTGCCATTTTGCCTTCTTTCGATAAGTTCTTATTAGCCACTATCGATTTCAAGGCACCATTAACTCTGTTTCCGGCACTAACCCTTCTCTCAATGTCCTTATCCACATTTTCGTCTCTTGTAAACATACTTCCCAAATATACAAATTCTTCAGCCTGCTTCAATCTGTCTCCATTTACTATAATATTAAATACGGTCGTATACACATTTCTTTCAAAAACCATCACATTTGACTTTTCCACATTCATTAACAAATCACTCTCCTTGCACACATTGAAAACCTTAGTGACCAAGGACTGCAGTTCCTCTTCGCTCGTAAAGAATACACAAGTATAAAATCGTTTCACATACAAATGTATTAAACCTGGCACCTCCAACATTCTGCACATTAACTAATGTAACAGCTGACCTCATCTCAGCCTCTGATTTGGCCAGCATCCAGACCACGGCAGCGGTGTCTCTCCTGGAGCCGACAGCCATCAGCTGGGCCAGCGAGGTGCCTGCGGGAAGCGGAGGTCTTCTCGGCACCTGGCCGGTCCACTTGGCCATCGCCAGCATCTCGGGAGACTCCTTGACCAGGTGTTTCTGCGTTGCCAGCCGCTTGCCTGATGAATCCTAATAGAAAAGAAATTCATTATTTATATTTCTACAGAGATGAAGTAGATTTTTTTAATTCAGGAATATGGATATTCAAGCGTTTACAGGGTTTATGACTGGTCATTGGCTGGTTTGAGTGGCCACTTTACGTACTTAATTAAAAAAAATAAAAATAAACATAACATTAGAAAAACAAAAATAATGCCGCCCCGATAAACCGCAATTTTGCCCTTTGTCATCAGGAGCCATTAGCAAAAAATAAATTTATCATAGAAATACTTATAACAAAATAATAAAAAAATTTACAAAATATACATAAAAGGAATAGAGATAATGCATATGGTGAATCAATATATAATAAATTATGGTGCATCAATATAAAGAAGTTCTATCTTCCAACCAAACCCTTAGAATAGAAATAATTTTATTAACATATATTACACGATTTAAGTTCATGGGGCAACATATTTAATATTTTTGGAATTAAATTCTAAAGTTCTCTGCCCGTACTTATTTTTAGTTTGGGCACAATTAATCCCTCCATGGATGTGAATCTAGTTGTATAAGTGTGATCTAATTTTTTTTATATGTGTTATATCAAACATATTTGACTAATGATTCTATTCCACAGTAATTCCTTCACAGGTAATACTTTTAAATATTTAAACATTGTTGGAACATTATGTCTTTGACTAAATATATTTGGTGGTACAATTAATTTGGCAAGGGCATTTTGAACGTTTTGAATATGTTTGATGTTAGTTGCACATGTGTGCCCCCAAGCAGTGATGCCATTATAACTGATTCCCCGAGAGACAAGTATATCAATTTTAATGTAGGGAGAGGAACCAAAAATTTTAATTTAAATATTTGTTTAACAACAGATCTTAAACGTTTACAAGTATTTAAGGTAATTAATTAATTTCTAGTTCTGCTACCCTTTTAGGGCATGCGATGCCAAGTAACTGGGACCGTTTCTCCATACAATCGTAGTAATTTATTTCCTCTTTGCATCGTTTTATTTATTTAAATATTTAATTTGTTAATGGGTTTAAATAAATTTAAAAAAAAATCGGAAAGAAAGAGTGAAAGAAGAAGAAGCTTCCTCTTCTTTTTCTTCTTATTCTTGAAAGAGAAGGCGTTTTTCTCTCTCAGAGAAGAATGTCCAATGTCCATACAATTACACATTTATTTATTTTTTATGCTTCTTTCTTCTGTTCGTAAATTTTATATTACACTTAGATAGAGTTAATGCTAAGAAAAATGGTTTTCTATTTTAGCGTTCATAAATTATCCCTAGCGTCGGGAGTTTTTTAGTAATTCTGTAAGGCACTTGGCTGAGAGAGGTAATTAAATGGTAAAGAAAGAGTGTTTTAGATAGGAAAGGTGTAATAAAAGTTATTTTTTATAAATGAGCCCCGAGAGCGACAATGAGCGTCTTAAAAAATTATCTTTTTATAAGAGGGCAGTCGATAAATCAGTCGCAAACAATGGGGTTCTTCCAGATAACATGAATATTCTTAAAAACGTTATAAATATTTAAAGTATTTTACAATTCCAACGATATAAAACACAATACTCAAAAATTTAGTTTTTATAAATAAATTGATGTTTTAAAAACACGAAAAAACGAATGATTTTTAACGCCATACCCGTCCACCGTGAAAGGCGTGAAATTCATTTCGTAGTAAGCGCCTATATTGCTGTGACGTCACACCGCATGCGCGCCAAATGGAGGATTTTGCGAGCGATTTGAAAAAGCGCTATTTCAAACCGCGCTAGAAAATTCATATGACATCGTAAAAATTAAAAAAAAAATTCCTTGTTGTAATTTTTCAATCAATTTTTTAAAGTAAAAAATAAAAAATCGGAAAGAACCCCATTTTTAAATATTAAAAACACAGTAAGAAATAAATATTTAAAAAAAAAATACAAATATTTAAATTGTGTTTTGCATACGCGATGAATTTACATTAACTTTGACGGCGAGCTCAGCAGTTAAAGCTTTGAAACTTATTTAATCATTTTGAGAGTAAATTGACAATGTCTGCTCCTTGACAAGCAGACTGACGAATGGGACTTAAATGCGCCAGACGTCGAAAAAGTGGCCAACTAAAAATGTAAAAGGGTTTTTTGCCGCTGTAAAATCTTTTATTTCATACATCAAATTAAACCAAGCGTTTTCCAACAAAAATAATGGTTAAATCGACCTTAAATCGATGGAAATAGGAGCGTAAAAAAATGTTTTCACTAATTTATTGACTGCTTTTTTAAAATTTTAATTTTTTTTTTTTAACCACCTCAACAGGCCAGGAGGCCCAATTAGAGAGGGGAACAACGTCACAAACACCCAGGCTTGAGAAAAATCACTTTTGATTTGTTGAGTTCTCACCGGGAATCGAACCCGGAACCTCCGTATCGTGAGTCCAGCGTCTTAGCTATATGCGGACCATGCTGCGCATGCCTTACTAACGGAAAACTATGTACCTAAAAAAAAAAAAAATAAAAAAAAAAAAAAAAAAAAAAAAAAAAAAAAATTATACTACCTGTAAGAATTTTTTCATAGCTAAATAAAAATGTATAAATAAACAAACAAACCTACTGGTATAATGAAAATGAATAAATAAATAAAATATTTTAACTATGGATTATTTACGTAATTACGAGATGTAATTGCTCCAAAAATCGGCTACATCCAACCGCAACTTACGGGCGGCCGATGCCGACTGCGACTGCGGGAACATGCGGGATGTGGGAATGCTTCTGGACTGCGCGACCGAGGTGCGCTAGAGCTAGAGATGCTGACTGTGAAATTGAATATTTCGCGCAAGCGCACTAGAGTTCGACCGCTTATTTCACCGTGTTTGTGGTGGTTTAACACTGTCTATACTACCAATACTATCAACCGTGCATGCTGTTCGGACGTACGCATTTCTATAGAGGACACGATAATAATAAATTCTTTCTGAGATACTTTTCCATTTTTTGGGGGTTAGGACTTTCTGTGGTATTCTGCCTTTTTATGTCTATAATTAAATCTGTAAACTAAAGGTTTATAGGATTTTGTGAATATGCGAAACATCACAATTATTATGTAATCGAATGAGAATTTGAATCTGTAAAAAAATAAAAGTTACCTAAATAAAAGGTTTAGTATATTTTTCTTTAATAAAGAACAGCGTAGTTGGGACTTTTGATGTTTTCTCACTAAAACGATGTTGACTTTAGTTTTTTTATTATACCTAACCCAAACAACCTAAATTTGACGTTTTTACGTTACCAACGAATTTTGAGTTCAGTGTTTTTTTTTTCACGTATAAAATAGCTTATCACGATAACTTTTACATTTTTAACTCCAAAATTAATTTTAAAGTTATTATTTTTTTACAAATATTATTTTAATTTTATTCATCTACGAATGAAGCGATGATTTAAAATGCTAAACATTTTTTACGTTTTTATTTTAACAAATCAAAAGAAACTTAAGACCCATTTGTTCTCTAAAAATATTTTGATTAACTAACTAACTATCACGCCATTGCCCCGTAGTGATAGGCAGAGAGGATAGAACGCCACACCACTCGGTCCTGACACACTTCCTTTGCTTCCTCTACATTCATACGTCTTCTCATGCACATACGCCGATTGTTCCGACTTTTCACATGTCCACTTTCAAGTACTTGTCGTACTTGGTCATGCCATTGTCTTTCTCGGCCTTCCTCGGCTTCTACATCCAGGCACACTGATTAATATTGCTAATTGAATGTTCTACTCACAGAGTGAGTTTCATTCATTTCAAATTTCCTGAGCCGTTAAATTCAATATTTGAAGCGCCCTTGAGGAATATACGAAAACGGCGCTATATAAATTTTCCATAATAATAATAATATAGTTTTGAAATCACCGTCAGAGTGGTGAAGAATACAATACATATGGGGCTTAGCTCTTTTCACCACCAAGGCGACGAAATATTAATGTGATTAATTTGTATATTAAAAAAAACTAATTCATCTTTTTCTTTGAGATAGCTCTCATATTTTTTTTTTTTGGAAATATGGAAGTGTGCCAGGACACAGGGGCGCGGCGCTCCAACCCTTCCGCCCACCCCCTCGGGGAAATGGCGCGATGGTTATTTTTAGTTAGTTATTACCTAGTATAAGACTTTGAACTAATCTGAAAAATTTCCAATTCTATAATATTATTATTATCGCTTTGTCTAGACCAGCGGCTACTAAAAGGTGTGTCGCGGAATCCTGAGGTTCTGCCTAAGGGTCACGGGAATTCCGTGAGTTAGGGGAGCGCGGGCATATCGACGTAGAAAACGAAAAAAACTGTGAAAAAAAATTTTCATTTTTAATTTTCATAATTTAAATTCTGCTGATTTATACGTTTCACGGCTTTTATTTTTGTCAATTTACATTTAGGGTTCGACAAAAAAAGTGACCAATAATAATTAAGGTTCCATAGACAAAAAATGGAAACTGCTGTTCTAAATCGTCGATATTATGTTTATCAAATAAATAAATGCCAATTTATTAGGGCTTTTATTAGCCTGTTTATTGACCGCATGCCCTGTTCGAAAGTGAACTGAAAACACCACGTTATAGCTCACATCGACCGCCATATGCAAAAAGCATGTTTCTATCTCTTTTTTATGTCGAGATATTGAATTTCAAATAATCCAATTTCACTGAAACAGCACTGAAATATAATCACATTTTTGCAATTTCCCAAAAGTTGGCTTTTTGCAGTAAGTGCAGTTTAGTATTCAAGGTTCGATTTATTTCACAGAGGAAGTACATAGATATGATAGAATAATGAATATTGGTTATCTAACTATTTTTCCACATGGATTTTTTAAGCGAAAATTGTAGCTTTGACTCAACTCTTAGTGAACCGAGTCCTTTATTCATAAATGAGATATGAGTGTAAACGGCACTCTAAAGTAGGTTGGAAATACGCCTTGAATAATTTAAAAGGCAAAAATACACTAACCCAAGTTATGGCGTTAAATAATTTTATTCACCAACGAATTTTTGAGCAGCTTTAAAATTGTGGAGAGAACTACTGTACCGACCTACCTGCAGCAAAATAGAAAAGAAGAAGAACTAAAAATAATGTTTTCTCATCGTGTTTCTTACCAATGCAGTGCCCTATGCATCACTGGGGGTGGATGAGGGAAAGAAGAAGTAATAATAATCGGCTAACTTTTTGTGAAAAATCCTCTCAAGGGCGCTTTACAATTAAAAATACTGTTTGACCTGTAACTTGAGCACACTAGGGCAATTACCTACGCATTCAGGGAATTTTTATGTGAGATTTTAAAAAGATGCACTTTTTATTGAGACCATGGTGCGTAAGTCTGAAGGCCGTCTAATCGAGGCAGAGAGGCTAGCCGCTGCAAAAGCACGATCGCCAAACTTGGTGTTTGGACTTTGCCGGGGTTCGGAAAGTCTTCCTCTGGTAGAAATAATAGAGCAAATTAATATTAACTTGAAAACATTGCATATTCTCATGAGTTTTTAGTAAAAATTGTCCCACAAAAGATGTGCATATTATTATCATATTATTATAACCCATGGAAACGAAACATTTATTAAGTATTTAAATTAAAGCACTTTGTTTTTAACTACTTTTTTTATTTTATTATCAAAACTCCCGACCGGTTTCGAAACAACACGTGTCTCTTTGTCAAGGGTACAATAATGAATGAAATTGGATAATGAAGTAAGTTGTGTCAGTGCATATGTTCAATGGTCAGGTCTATTGTTTGTCTAAGGTTGAGATATATTTCATTTGATATCCCTACAGAGATGAGAAAGAATTCTTTCAAATTCAGGAATACGGACATTCGAGCGTTTACAGGGCTTATGACCTGTCATTGGCTGGGTTAAGTGGCCACTTTATGTACTACAACATTCCCCATTCCGCTTTTTAGCGAATATACAAAATCAAAAATGTTACCTGGTGTGGATATTTGCTAATAAGCGGAATAGGGAATGTTGTAGTACATAAAATGGCCACTTAACCTAGCCATTGACTGGTCATAAGCCCTGTAAAAACGCTCGAATATCCATATTCTTGAATTTGAAAGAATTCTACCTCATCTCTGTAGAGTTATAAAATGAAATATATGCCTACTCCCGTCTTGGGATAAATCCTGATTTTTTGTACAAGTATTTGAACACGCCCAAAATGTTGTATTATTTATATATTTATTCACATAACACATTTGCAGTTTGAATTATACAAATTATACAAGAAGATGGCGACTTATTCACGAATTAAGCTTAACTAGCATTTTCATTATAAATGTATGTAATATATCATAATAGTTATCTCATTATTTGAGTAATTTAGGCAGTTATTGCCAATAATCTATGATATTATATTTCCAAAGATAGAAGTTACCGTAAACTATGATGTTACTAAGAATTCACAGAATCCATTATTCGTTGGAATTGTTCTGAATACAATCAAGTATTTCGGATAGGAAGGAAAAGTCGTTTAACTTACTATTTCATTACTAAAGTTTTTCAATTATCTTGATTAAATATGTTTTTGCGCACTCAACACAGTGGAATGAACGATTTTCATCATATTTACAAGCTGGAAAGATAATATATTATATTTGGCCATTTTACTCGTATTTATAGGATCAGCTATTTATAACTAATTAAATATTTTTTACGTTATCTCAAATGTATTTTAGAACATTTTAAATGAAAATGAAGCAAGTTGCAAGAGTAAAAATTAAATCTGAAAATATGACAGTTAAAAACAATACATTTTTAGGGGTAGTATAGGTGAAAATCAAAAGACAAAAATATATACTAGCTTGTATCGTGGATTTTTTAAAGTTTGAGTAATTGTTTGCCATTATTTTAGATCATCTTGAAATCAAATCACTTATAAAAGTGTAGAAAATTTGATACGATCTGTTTATGTTTATCCCGTCTACGGCACAAGACTTAACAATGTGACAATTTTTTTTTCACTTATGTTAAGACTTTTGATTTATGCGTTACATATTACATATATAAGCAACAATCTTCGAAAAAGAATTTCAGGGAGTGACAATCCATACTTGAAAAATACTACCGCGATTGAGATGTCTTGTCTTGTTACCCACTAGGCATCTACGTCATCACTAGACATCTTCGTCACACATTTCGTGTGTTGGCCTAAGTGCTGGATTCTTTAGACTGTGGAGTTTGATAAAAACTAGTGTTATGAAAGTACCCCTAGGAAGCATATTTGTTAAGAATTTTTTTATGGAAAGCTAATAATAATGTGAATATACCTTAAACCATGCCATTGTGGAGTCATCGTAAAGAACAACCCATTCTTCTGACCACGTGCCCCAACATAGTCTTTCTGTAAAAAATGATTTACATAATATGTAAGAATAATGACACAAAATTTATTTAAGTATACACACTTTGATGTGATGGATTTTAACAAATGAAAATTTTTTTCAAAAAATATATTTAATCTTGATCAAAAATGCACTTGGCGTAGTTTTGAAAATATTAGTTGTGAACTTAAGATGCTTGTCTATACATGGAGTAACAAAACTCGTAGTACAACCCGAAAACTGGTGAATCTACATCATATTTGGAGACGAATGTGAACGAAAAAAAAGTTTCCTCTCATAAAAGCTTTCATTAGTAGATACCCCAGATTAAGTAAAATTGCAAAATTCTTATTTAAATGCGGTTTTCGATTTTGTTTCCATTATGGATATTATTAATTTGACTAAGTAAATGATATTTGATAACAGTTTGCAAAAAAATATCGAAAAAAAATCAACTTCGTACTCAATTTTCTTTAAAACTATGGGTCAAATAAAAAAATAATCTGCAAAACGACCTCAAATATGCACATCAAGTTTTGTTACATCATGTATTTTAGAGAATGAATTATAGTAAATGAATTAATAAAAGGGTATATTTTATTAACCCTCGATCCATTAGTGTGGTCTTTCGAAGCCCGTCGTCTAAAAAAATACTAAATTTTAGCACTTAAACCATCCGCTGCACTCAGAACCGTATGTACCTTCCTAAAAGGGTTTATAGTGCAGCATTGATGTATAGATGGATGTGTTTCTGCGCATATTGGCTTCAGACACCCCACGCCACGACTTTGCAATAGCCAAAAGTAGTAATATTTTTTATGTAATTTTCATAACCATTTTTGTATCGAAGTCTGTTTGGATGGAATAAAATATCTTATATTGCTATAAGTGAAAGCTATAAAACGAAAATAAAATAGAAACTTTTTTTAATAGACTTGTATCATGTCAAAGAAAGACTTCTCAGTTCGTATTTTGTAAAACTAGGTATGTATAAAGCAACAAATAAAGAGACAATTAGGATTAATTCTGTCTTGTATTATTGTTTCTTTCTTTATTTATAAAAGTTTTTAAAAAAACTAGCTATTAAAAGTCTCTAACAGGTTTTTAAACAGTTTTTATTCTAGGGTGAAAATGCGCCCCAAACCGAGGGTTAACATAAAAATACCGGTTAAAAATTTAAATAAATAAACGGCTTACTTTTATATCTTAACATGTATCCTCCTTTGATCTGTGACCCTCCATGTTCTGAAACAAAGAAATAAGAAATAATTACTTGCACATTACAATAGTATTTTAAATGTTTTTTTTTAAACTGTAACATAAAATTTAAGTTTTAATTTTCAGTATTCAAAACATGAATATTTTACTCATATATTATACTACATATCAGTAGCTCAATCGCAGATGACTATCGACGTGCTAATAAGCGACGTGATAACGATTTCTCACCATGGATGTTTAACGTTTTCGCGATCACAATGGAACATCCGTTAAAAGTTATCGATCAGTATTATTATATTTTTTAATATTGCCACATTTTAACTTGATGCTTGGCCACACCTAATACTAAATGTCAAAATTCAAAATATTTACATTACGCGACATTATACGTTTCGAATAATTTTTAAATACCGCTTTAAATATGGGAAATACGCCAAAACTGTAAGTGAAGTAAAATAATTTAGTTTTATAGATATTATTGATATCTCAACAGAGACAGAGAAGCTCTGGAAACGAATGTGGGTTATCTAGGCGTTTACAGGGCTTATGACCTGTCATTGGCTGGGTTAAGTGGCCACTTGACGTAATTACAACATTCCCCATTCCGCCTGTCATCTGACAACCATGTATGACAAATTTTTGAAACTTGTATATATCTTAGATGTAAAGAACAATCCGCTTGCGAGTTGTTATTTCGATATATTGTTTTATAGAGTTTTAATTGTTTGTGCACAATTTATCATGCCATTTATTTGCTTTAAATCAATTTGAGAAAGCAATAAAACGAAACATTTGTCAAAGTATGCACATAATATTATGACGACGTAGTTATGATAAATAACAAACACAAAAGCAGTCGACGTAATAATTACTATATAATAGTAATATATCCTATTATTTTATTTAATAAATGACGATTATTCGGCACTGAACTTAACTGAATACTAGAAAACAAACCGACACGTGCGTTGACTTTCTTGATTTGACGTTTGACGTTTAGCCACAGATGATATTTATTATACTTTTCATCTATGGTGCTTGACAACGCGACCGTGATATGAACGTATGTTCATTGTGATCGGTCAAATGCTTAGCACGTTTTTAACCACGTCGATAATCATTTGTGATTGGTCACTTAACTCAGCCAATGGCAGGTTGTTAGCTCTGTAAACGCCCTCAATATTCCCTTCCTCGTTTTGGTTGAGAAGTCAATATTTGTTTAAGAAGTCAAGATAATTTGTTAAATATGTTTCGTCAAGTAAAGATAGTGACATTATAAAAAAAAAAAAAAAATTTTTTACATAATATCTGGCATGACACCTATAGAAACCCGCTAAAGGATCAACGATTATATATTTCAGTTTCATAAATTTAATATGTATCTGCAACCAATTAAATAAGACAACCTGCATCCTGAAATTCTGCTTTTGAAAATTAGGATATTCGTCGTTAGACCCCTGTAAAACGAAGCCTTTATATGAGGGTTGAAGTTTTACATGAAATTATAAAGGGTCGGTACTCGGGGTGTCGACAGACCCCACTCATCGTATCATACATGCGTGATGTCCGTCTAACAAAGCTTTTAAACCATAAACTTCCATAAACCCTATTTCTTGGCTTAACTATCAACCCCTAGTCATCCATAGATTTACGAATTGCGAAACCTGAGCTTTTGTTTAGCGAATGGTAACAATTACGCGGTTTTTGATTTAATAATATCAATAGTAAATTTACAACATTAAAATATATATTAAATGCTGCAGATCCACGTTTAAGTAAAAATAATCTTTGATGTTGTTTAATTTGGTTTATTATGTGTGGGAGCATATAATTACTTTTTTTTTTTTTTTTTTTATAATTAACAACCTCCACTCGAATGCGAGTGATTTTGTATAATTACTTTGGTTATCTCTTTTATTATGTATTTATGTACTATTATAAATTAAAACTAAATGTGCTTTCTATTTAAGTTGAACAAATTATAAATGTGTGGCGGGAGACAATGACGTCACGCGCGCGAAGATGACGACGGACGACGAACGCGTACGAACTACGACGAGAATCCTTTCGGCCCCTTACGTGATCGCACGCGTATCTAAGGAATATTATTTCCGCCAACCTTCGAGAATTTAAAATCATTTTTATTTTAACCATTTTCACCATTCTTTTTCATTCATATTGCAGTTAGTTAAATGTTAGCATCAGTAGTTAGTTTTTGTGAATAAACGTTCATTCATTATACCATATCCGCTCCCCATGTGGAGCATATGGAATCCACAAACTGCCTCCAGGCCAAGCGATCGGCCGCCAGCTCCCGCGCATCCTCCCAAGTTAAGTCCACGTCCCGCAGCTCTGACGCAAACTGCCGACGAATTGTCAACAGTGGACGACCGGGACGCTGAGAACCTGATGCCTTGTAAAATAGGCAAGCATGGTTAAGGCTCTCGGAAGGCATACGCAGTATATGGCCCAGCCAGCCGAAACGCCTTCGCCGGATGACAGTAGATACCAAGGGTTGCTGTGTCCGTTGCCTCACCTCTGTGTTCCTTACAAAGTCAAACCACCGCATACCTAAAATTCTTCTAAGACACCTATTCTCAAAACTTAGTATTCTGCTGTCTTGGGCCCTAGTTAGGTGCCACGATTCGCAGCCATAGAGAAGAACAGGTGTGATGCAGGAGTTATAAAGGCGGCATTTTGTTTTAACCGAGTAAATATCCGATCTCCAGACAGCTTTCATACTGTTGAATGCGGCGCCCGCTACTCCAAGCCGCACTCCCAGTTCTTTCTGAACTCTGCCGTTTTCTGTCATGTACGCTCCCAAGTATTTGAAGCTCTCGACCCTTTCGATGACTTGTCCCGACAAAGCCAGGGAGATCTGGGCATCTTGACACGAGCTGTTACACATGACATGGGTTTTATCAATGTTGATTTTTAAACCCATGCACGTGGAGTGCCAATTAAGCCTATCAACAATAATTTGAAGGCCCCCGACTGATTCGTCAATAAGGACGGCGTCATCAGCGTACTCCAGGTCGCAAAGCTTTTGGGAGGTGGAGATGGATATTCCTCGGTCTGGCGGAATTGACATCCTCAGGATAAAATCCATGAGGATTATAAACAGAAATGGGGCAAGGACGCAACCCTGTCGCACTCCGGTGGTGACCTAAACGACCATTGTAAAAACGTAAGTACCTGTTTTACTCTCTCTCTCTGTGCACCCACATACTCACGAAATGTACTACTCAATTGACCACCAACTAGGTGACTCAAAATGCAATGCAAATGAAGAAGCGCATTTGGCTACCGTGCATGAGGCCGCGGGTTCGATTCCCGTAAGGGTCAACATGAAATATGTTTTATATTTACGTGTGATTTTCATATTAATTTTTGCATGAGTGATACCTTGGACTAGTACAAAAGCTTATGACTGATAATCTTACCTTTTTGAAAAAAAATGGTCAATATACACTGCACTTGGTGTACCGATGCAGTGCCCTATGCACCATTAGGGGCGGATAGGGGAGAGTAGTAGAGTAGTAGAAGACCACCTATTTCATTTGATTATTATTATTAACAAAATCAAAATAATTGTTAGCGCGTTGGGAAAAAAAAAAATTACGCAAAAATCACTAGACAGTTTTTAAGGCTTTTTGACTTTCAGGTAAGCAAAGGTTGTTTTTTAATCGTCAATTTGTTTTTGGTTTTTGCCTGGATTATTTATACCTTAGACTGGCACCAAACCATCATCCAGTTATCATGTTAAAAATGATCAAAATTCACTGCACTTGGTGTACCAATGCAGTGCCCTATGCACCATAGATGCGGATAAGAGATAGTAGCCATTAGTGGCATATTTATTGTTCACAAAAAACTTGGTTGGCAAACAAAAATCAAAGTTCAAAAACTGTTCAAGTTCTTAAATATATTTCCACACGGGTAAGTACCTGCTTTAAATATCAAATAGCGTATTTGTTTGTCGATGCAAATAGCCCTTTCCGGATGATTAATGACAATCCGTCTATAGATAAGTAATTCATAATAAAAAGTAATAAAACTCAATTCATTCGCCGTTTGAATATTATTTGATATCGAGGAAAGCGATTACAAAAAAAAAAACTAAATAGATCCTTTAATATTCGATAAATATAATACTGAATTTCTAGTTAAATAATTTAATATTTAAAAAAAAATAATTAAACATTTGAATTGACAATAGTACAATAGAAATTGTGAAATCCAGGATGTTGTCAGTAATGTATTTTATCAATACAATTTGTTCGCCTCGTAGTGCAGTGGTAGGACGTTGATCTGCCACGCATGAGGTCGCGGGTTCGATTCAATATTTATTTAAAAAGGTTTTTCGCAAGAAACTTGTCTTCATGTAATAATGATCAAAATACACTTCTCCAATGCAGTGCCCTATGAACCATTAGATGCGGATAAGGAATATAAGTAGTTGAAGTTTTATATAATTTATAAACTGTATGCCTACTAATTACGTGTTTTTAATATAAAATAAATACTCACTAATTTGTATATGATATTTATTTCAAGGCATTGTGACGATAGGCTTATATGAGCTGTTGTTTAGCTTAGGTTTAAGTTCTGGACCGAACAGTTATTTTTTTATTCATTTGATAAGGGCTTATTTTAATTCTGTTTTTTTTCCTTCTCTCGATGTGTTAAATTTAATATAAAAGATAAATCTATTATAATTTTATCGACGGTGAAAGGTAAATCTGTTATCTCCTTATTGTAATAAGGGTCCAGGTATATTTTCAAAGGAAACGGGACCTCATTAGGAATCAAACTTTCAACAATTAGAATATCCAAATTTGAATTTGAGATTCGAATATCCCGCCAAAATCGGAAAGTTGCGTATTTGAATTTCAAATTTGGAGTCGAATTCGGAAAAAGAGGCTGCGTGTTGAGTGCGAGATGCAAATTACAAAAGTTTTTTTTTATTTATTTGAGTTCTGAGATAGTTTAGTTGAGATAAATATTTTTCTAATGTTTGCTTCAAAAGCGAAGCAAATTTATAATATTTAATGGGGGGAAACCGTAAATATTTTACAGCTTTATAGATTTTACAAGAATAATTTTTTTAATTGTTAAAATATTTTTTTTTTATAAATATATTCCTGGTGATACTACATTTGAGAGCCCGCTGAATAGCAATTAATTTTGTCCATTGAAATAATGTACTAAAACAAATAAATAAATAAAATTCTCATGATACTTGCGCAAATTTCTAATTTGATAAAGTAATTTTATCGAAACTCTAAGCTGTTAATAATGAAAATCAAGTAATGGAGAAGTGAAGTTTTGATCTAATTTTAAAATCCGTCCGGCCGACCGAGTATTTATGTACGTGCCTATCTCAATATATATATCTGCTTACCTGTCAGGCAACTGCTTCTGTTTATCTACTTATGTATGTATGTGTCTACCTGTCTAACTGTATACCAATCTATTCATCTACTTATCTATTAATGTGTCTAACTGTCTATTTATTTGTCTGCATATCTGTGTACTAATATATTATTGTATCTACTTATCTATTTACTTGTCTACCTATCAGTCTACCAATATATTTATTTCCTATTTTTATGTGTCTACTTGTCCATTTATCTGTCTATCTGTGTATCAATCTATTAACGTATCTAGTATCTATTTATCTATATGTCTACCTCTCAATTTACCTGTATACCTATCTGCCCACCAATCTATTTAATTGTGTGTCTATCTGTCTTTCTATCAAAACTCAACTCCTACTAAACATATTTATAATATTATGTAGCACAGCAAAGGCAAATGCGGAGAAGCTCCTTTTGGTCCATATCAGATTATCCCGTCCGATCCTCACACTAAGTAAAGCAGATTAGAAACCATGTATCCCTTTGAAGTAAATATAAGCCTTGTACATTATAAGCAAGGCAAATAATAAGCAACTCAAATCCTAAAAAAAGCAGAGGTATGAAATTTAGTTAATATTAGATGCCATATTCATCAAAAGAAAGTTAAAGTTTTTTAATAACACTGACCGCAAAAGTATTCCAAACGGCAACCATATGATAGTGACTTAATAATATAATATAATTTTTGTAGTTTGATGTTACTAGGAATTAATCCAAGCTTAGTGTTTATATTTTTAGATTGATTACGTTTGGGAAAATGTAGCAAAAACCATGTACAGTCAATGGGTCATTAGTTGGTAATACGAATGTCCCGTAGCAGTTTTTTTCTCAAAAGTGGGCCCGCTATATCGATCCACGAACCCATGAATGGACCAGTCTACTCGGCCTTCTCCCTCGCACATACCCTGTCTATATACCTACTCTCTCGCACACCTCTCAACCTCCCACAGTTTGTCAAAACAATGGTTAACTATAATCTCCAGATTCCCCCAAACAAATACAATCTAAATTCAACCGGTTCACAATCAAACCGAATGGTATCGTAAACGTTAAACGTAAACTATCGAATTTTAAGGTAGAAAATTTTCACAGTAAACAAGTTTTTGGATTAATCCGGAGCGGAAAATTTTCCGTCTAGTGGCTGTTGTGAAATTTTGGCAGAGTAAAGCGGTTAGATTCTACGCATTGAATTAAAGACTATAACTGCTAGTTGTTGGTTTATCCTATTTGAAATACTTAATCGAACGAAATTTGAACTAAAAGTATATTTATAAGCAATGTGTTGGGTTATATGGCTTATTTGATCGTAGGTTATATACAATATAATACATAGCTTCTTCAACCCTTATTCTGGCACCCGAGGTATAAAAGTATATTATTTTATATGTATTGGTGACCTGGGAAATGTATTAGAGTTTCTGTAGTGGGACACCTGCGCCGTGACAATTTTAGCGGATGCTAAGGCATCCAAAGGTATAAATTTGGATACGAAATAAGTCAAATATGTTTATACTGCCTAGGAGACGTAGGAATCTATTTGGTAAATAACATTTTTTATAAGCATTTATTTAAAAAAAAAACAAATGTCTTCTTGTGATCCCAAAACAGCGTTTTATTAGCTTTTTAGTCTAAAAAGTAAGAAGTTTTAGTAATGGCTCTGATACAATTCAATAAGAAAGAAGCTATAGCAAAACGTAAAGTCAAAACCTCTCGCAATAGCCATAATAAACCTAAACAATCTTTGAAGAAGAATCTATCAGTAATAGATTTTAAAAATTCTTCAAAAATAGCTGTAAGAAACCATACTAATAATAACCTTAATATATTTTTATTTTTTTCTTGGCAGTAAAATTTCATTCTCGACATTTTTCTTATAGTTTTCCTAGTGAAAACACATTTTGTTTAATTTGCAGTTTTTTAAAGATTTAACTAACTCTTAGGTATATTTATATCTAGTAATTTTATATTGAGAATGTTATTTATTTAACCATATTAATTTTATTTGTGAAAACCTTAAATGGGTTTATTTATTATACTTTCTAATGTCATTTATTACTGTTGGTTTTTCTGTTAATAAATAAATAGTATATGGCTAACCGCCTCCAAGCCAAGCTATCGGCCGCCAGTTACCGTTATCCTCCCAAGTCAAGTCTACGTCCTATAGTTTTGATGTAAACTGCCCTAAATCGCCCATCATAAAAAATCATTACAAAATTATTTTTCAAAGATTGCACTCATGGTTTTGTGAATTCATTTTTTCGCATTCGCTGAAAAATTGTGTGTTCAATTCCATTATCACATCTTTTTTTTTTACAAATTTTAGGCAATAAAAGAAATAATCATATCTGTCATCCCTGTTTTGTGATATGGGAATTAAATTACTTGAGCGGAATTGTGAACATGAAATATAGTTCTCGGTTCTGGTATCTCTAATACAGGAAATGACTACACGGTGTAGCGGAACCAGTCCAACTTCCGTAAAAAAACAGTGCAGGAAATTATGTACAGCAACAAAATTGACTTAATTTTACGTATTATATAGCCCCCCACAGAAAATAAATGATTTTATCAATTCTATGAACATACTAAAAAAAACTAAGTTTAATTTATAGGTGTCTGCCTGAGAAAAAATATTAGTTAAAAAAAATAAACCCTTTCTATTTTATGTGTGCCATTGCTGACATTAACAAATATTACGGTTAAATTTAGCTGTACATAGTAAATTCGTAAGCAGTTTACGTTTAAAACTTCCACGTGGACAAGGAAAGATTTCACTGGAACTGGCGGCCGATTAACTTTTTAGGCCGTAAATTTTAATTACGAACGTAACAAAATGTGTACAAATAAGGGTTTATATTTAAACTAGGTACACTCAAGGCCGTAAAATAATATTTTTCAGTATGTTTAGATTGCAAAACATCCTTCTGTTTCATCTTCGTCATTTCCTGTGCAGACATTACATTTTTAACTATTATAGTAATATTAAAAAAATATTTTTTTTCTTCATTTTAGAAGATACACCTATAAATATCTAATACTTAGAAGTGACCCGAAACTCCATAGAAGTGATAAAATCATTTATTTTACTAAAAATATAATAATAATATTAGATTTACACCATCGTTTTTTTCGTCATATAAATCTTCATTGAGCCGCACGAGAACTGGATTTTCAAACGAGTTTTGTAATATGCATTTAAAAAAAAATGGTTTAAAAAAAAACCCCTTATTGATTTATTGTGGAATGTTTATATACTTAGCGCATTTTACTTTTAAAAGAATCGAAATTTTTTGTTTTTATTCATAACATTATCTTCCGACATTTCTTTGACCCGTTCCAGGTCGCCATTCCAGCATTTTTGATGTCTAACGATCATCATCCCTTCGCATCACGCGTCCGGCCCAGCTGCACTTGAGTTGAGCTGTTTTTTTGCTAGAATTATTCGGAAGACCAAAAACACGGTGGTCTGACGTCATTAAAACTATACTCCACCACGTGACTCGCGACCGATTCCCATACAAACGTAATCCTCGATGGTCTTATTTTTTATATATTTTATTTGTATAAGGAAATAATTTAATTATTAAAACAGTATGTAAAGTGACTTTTTCACACTTTCTCACATATCCACAAGACGCGTTTTTGCCTTTTTAAAAATAATAATTTGTTAAAGAAATTTATATAAAATTTTTAAAATACACGACAATTCGTTAACACGCTTCTGTTCGATAGCGAAAACGTGTGAAAAAAACATTGCAGTTGTGTTAAATTCCTGGGAGAAAATCGCGTACTACGATTGTAAGGAGGAGCGGCCGCGAATTGCGTGACAGCTCATCTTCCTAAGAGAAAAAAAAAAAATAAAGTTGTATTGTACTCCAATATTTAAATTCGGGGGTAGCTTTCAAATAGTCTGAAATAGCTGTGCCATAAATCACGAAACGAGGCGTGCTGAAATTTAACTCATAAACGCTTAAATCATTTTAAAAAAACTGACCGTGGGTAGGTAGTACCCTAATCGACGATTTTTTCACCATTTTCTTTAGGAAATGTGCCCTACATCTTTCAAAATGATGTATGGCTTTATTTTTCTCCTGTTTCATATGTATACAAGGGATATAGAAGCAAACGCAGCCTTCTACTACTGCAGTGATTAAAACAAATCCAGAAAATGATTGATACGTTGTGTAAGTAAAAAATATTTTCCCCGAAAATGCATCAGTAAAACGTTAATAAGCCTGCAAAGAAAGACATATATCGTTTTAAATCTTTCTCTCAAACATCTGTGTTTGCTTCTCATTTTTCATTTTATTCTACATAATATGTTCACACACATAATTAACTTACAATGGACTTTCTTTAACTATTCTTAGTAAACTTTTTAATTTTAAAATAATAATATAATGAAGTTTTTATTCCAAACCTTATGGTGATGCGCGGTTCATATCTTTACTGAGCATAATATTTTATGCGCGGTGCTTTACTGAGCAAGTGAGCATGCAATATGCATTATATTTAACAAAATGTATGCAAATAAACGTGCGAGGACACAAACTGCCTCGAACGTTGAGATGAAAAGGATCGCAGGAAACAGAGCGCAGATGAACATCCTTAAGCTATCTTTATATGGCGCAGTTTACTACACAGTTTTCTGTGCAGTCTGAAATCCCGTATACAGGTAAAACTGCATGAAAAACTGTGTGCTAGTGTCAGATTTAAGCTGACATGACAGTCAATGTTTTTTATGTAAACGTTTAAATAGACATTGGTTTATTGTATGCTTTTAAATACGTAAAAAAAACAATAACATATATACATAATTAGCTAAATATACAATTTCCTGAGAGCAAACATACATAATTTACAATCGCGTTTCAAAAATACACATATTTAGCGTGTGACAGAAGTTTGACAGACTGCACAGTTTTCTGAACAAGAAACTGTGTAGTTTTCTGAACAAGAAACTGTCTCATATAAAGTGGGCATTACAGCGCGAATCAATCCACAGGGCTGAAAATACAATGAATATAGTAATACATTTTGTATCTTTAAAACCATTTTACGTCGTGAATACTTTAATCACACCGACCGCCACATTTCTGTTTAAGAAACATAATTCTATCTCTTACTTATGGCCAGATAAAATAAAGTCAATGGTTTTCAAAAAACAGGTTAAGCACCAAAAAATCTACAACACGCGCATAATTAAAGAGGCTATCGAAATATACAAACACCCAAACAATATTAACAGAGGTGACGGATGGAAATTAAAACACACATGGTTTCGCATTACACGCAAACACCAAAATATCTACAGCCGACTGCGACACGGTACAAATTCCAAGTACATAAACACACCACATTTGAAAGCATACATACTTCACCCTGAAGATGGCCCTGCAACGGTGGCCGAAACGTCGGAGAACACAAAAACAAAACAAATAGAATCGACAGCAATCGTAAAAATCTAACACATATTTAGTTTCAATGGTTCCTACCGAAAACAACATGAAAATTTTTCGATTTCCCAAAAGTTTACATTTTTTAGTTAGTGCAGTTGTTCATTTTTAGTTTAATGTTGTGCACACAGTGCTATGTTTGGGACAATGAACTAAGAATTTTTTTAAGGTAACAGGTAACATATTATACAACATAACACCAATTACGTGGACAACACAATGTACAAGACAAATTTTTGAAGACGTGAAGTGAGCAAACAGTGGTTATGTTATGTCATGTGTGTGGAGTGTGGTGTATGTGTTGGGAAATCTGAATATTTAAACGCAGGAGACGATGCGATGCGATTTGTTTGTTATTTTTTCGATGATGCCGCTGTTGCTTTTATCCCTCACTGAAAAGTATATGCTTTGACTGTTTCACTCACAGATATTTCGATATTCGATTGTTTTTCTAGCTTTTCTGTTATTGAAGCTTTCATTTACGATTTGATGTAAAAGCCTTTTGCGGTCCATATTAAATAATAACGTGTACATAATGTAAAAAAATCAGATTCTTTGTAAAGGGGGGTAGAATCCATCGTCCATGCGCTTTGTAGCTGGAAGACGTTTTGTGATCTAGCCTCGTTATTGTACAGCGCTCTTAAGGCAGTTTCTCGCAAAAAATAGTGCTTTATAAATCATGCAGAAATAAATAAAGAAGGTAGAAAATAAATAAGTAAGACCAGTTTTACGCTTCAGCTTCCAAGGTATCACATATGAAATGTTCCTTTTTTACGCAGTGCCCTATCCACCCTTGGTAAACCAAATGTATTAAAAATTTAAATAAACGTTCTTGAAATTGCTGCCACTCAAATTAAACACTATTATTTTTATAATATTTGTGTGTGTATAAAATTACTATTTTTTGCCAAACTTGAATTAACGTACAAAAACTAGCCCTAATTACTGTAATTGCTTACGAAATTCAAGGTTTTTTACTAAATTTTAATGTTTTGTTGTGTTTAAAACATTTCACTTAATAGCAGATGTTTCAAAACTTTCAGACATACAAATTTCTTAACGTTTTCGTTTAATATACAACGCTTAACGTTTTTAATATACAAGTTCATACCAAGATTTCTCACCAGGCGGTCATTAATTATTGTTGAGATTTTTTGCTTTGTAAGTAACATTATAGTTTCGGTGGCAGATGTTGATCTACTAAGATCTCATTTATATGCAAGACACCATCTTGTGGCCCCCAAACGTATATTGGATCTCACTTTCCCTTTGTTCAACCCTTAATTGCGATAGTCTGAAAATATTACGCTAATTTTTAGTGTTTGTATAGTTTATTATTTAATATTTCATGCGTGATACCTTGGACTGGTACTGAAGCGTTAGACTGATCATCCTACCTTCATGTAATAAAATGATCACGAGACACTGCATTTAATGTACCAATACAGTGCTCTATGCACCATTGGGTGCGGAAAAGGGAAAGTAGAAGTAGTAGTTGTAAAGTTTATTTTGTAGCATAATTTTGAGACACCTGTAACTAATAATATAGTTAATAATTTTATTTTTATATCCCTATAGAGATGATGTAGAATTTTTACATATTCAGGAATATGGAAATTCGAGCGTTTACAGGGCTTATGACCTGTCGTTGGCTGGGTTCAGTGGCCACTTTATGTCCTACAACAGTTAATAATTAATGGTCTGATTTCAAGTACCTATTGGTACTAAAAAAATTAAACTTTAAATCATTAAAATGAGCCTTAATTTTAAAAGAAAAACCCCGGAAAAACTTACAACGAAGTAAAACCATTCAATAACATTGATAATTGGATTTTGAAAAAATGAAAATATCTCATAATTATTTCATTATTATTTCATTTCACAACAACTCATTATTACAGTATTTTTTAAAGGAATCTTTTTCTCCCGACCAATTTCTTAACAATACCTACGTTTATCCTTGTAAAGAAATAATGTAGGTACCTTGATAAAAAACGCGATTTGTTTTAAACAAAAAAAAAATAAATATATTTAGCAGTTATAAACAAAGTATTCTATGTAACTTCATGAATAAATTGAACTCTTCTGACATAATTTTTTTTTTTTTTTTGAAGGACGTGGTTTGTAAACCATATTTGTATCTCAAACGTAGTATTTAAGGGTTAAACAAAATTTCCCTTTGGTAAAGGGAACATTCCAGGAAACGGTCCCACTTTGTTCCTGATATTAAGTATCTTATTCAATCTTTATACGAAACCGAGTTAGGAAAGGAACCCTAATTTGACGTGTTGTTGGATTGTAAAGCACAATAGGTCTGGAATACTAAAAGATGACATTATTTTAATGGTATATAAAACTAATTTGTTATTGATATCTTCTCTACTAGGTGGCGTGTTGCGCACCTGTCTCAGAGAAGATATGTACAATATTATAATGATTAAAAAGATATGTAACTATTGTACATTTGCCTGAAAATAATTATAATTTATGATTTATACACCGTGTCCCACGATGAGACCGCGAAACTCCAGAGGGTGATTATTCATGATATTCTGAGAAAAAAATCTTAATAAAGTTTTTCAAAAAACTCAATTCTAATTTCTTAAAAAAATTATTAAAATATGAATAAAAATTCATGCGTATAATACCGTCAATTTTTGAACTGGCTCACACCACGTGACCTGCACCAATAAGCGCGAAGAAATCACATATTTTTGAAACTTAAACTAAAGATTCAGGTATGAAATTCGAATTTTGAATGTCCGTACAAGGCGTACCAGAGTGGACCCCCACTCCTCCCCGCCCACCGCCACCCCGCCACCGCTAGCACTTCAAACAGAAGCCAGTATTACACTCGTCGCTTTTTATGAATACTTTTTTAAAATTAATTATTGGAAATTTTTCTCAGATTTTTTTCTCAGAATACCATGAACAATCACCCTCCGGAGTTTCGCGGTCTCATCGTGGGACACGGTGTATATGATACATTCACGTACAACATTTCTTAGTTTGAAATTCGAACAAAGAGAACGAAGAAATTCTAGTTTTAATTTTCACTTCATATCATTTGTCTTGCGAAGTTTGCAATTACCCGGCGTTCTTGGAGACAAACCTGTCATTTTCAGTTGTCGGGAGTCTTAAATCCCGTGAAGTCGTGTTTCTGTCACAAAACACGTAAATTAAGCTGCATAATGCGCACACTTACCCCAACTCACCCTAACTCGGGGTGGAACAGTACAAAAAAGGCATAATTGATGCTCTTCTTCACGAACACTTAGAATTACCCGTTTTTACAGCCCTTAAGATATCATGAGTTACGTCGTTTGTCCCCAAACCTTTACATGCGTGGTAGAGAATTTGTTTTATGCAAAATATGACAAGAATATTCTTGTAATTTTTTTGTACTAACCTAACTGCCAGAAAAAGAGCGAATTCTGTACCTGAGAGTCAAAAAGGCACATATTCAAAATCACAGTGTTTCAGAGGGTGCGTTTTAGTGGTCTTCAGTCGCAGATCGCTGTTTTTCTGCAATATATCTTATATTTTTAAAACAGTGTACGATTTTGAAGATGGACTTTTTGACTCTCAGTGGCAGAGATATAAACATTTGGATATAAACGAAAATAAACATCGAAATTCCCTAATTAATTATGAGCAGCTTAAATTTATAATGCTAACCACGAACCCGTATACGTGAATGTTGAAGAATTAAGCAACCTTTAGTTGACTATTTTAATATTGTAAAATATAGCCGTGTGGGTACTTTTTTCACGTTTATCTGATTTTGCAAACTTAATATCAAATATATCTTATTTTGCAAAAAAAATAACTGTTGAAAAAAGAAGGACGAAAGTAGACTGAATGCTGTAGAGATGCGATCTCTCAGGCAAATGTGTGTATAACACTATGTATGATAGGTGTACAAATGTCGAAATTAAAGCGGAGTGCAAGGCTGAGATAAGCATAATCGTCAAAATTAAGTTAGGGTTTTTACGACGGATTGGTCATGTGGAACGAATGATTGATGAAAGAACGACCAAAATAAGTTATAATGCAAGTGTGCCTGGATGAAGAAGTCGAGGAAGGCCGAGAAAGACATGGCATTATCAAGTACAACAAGTACTTGAATGTGGGCATGTAAAAAGTCAGAATAATCGGCGTGCGTGCACGAGAAGATGTATGAATGTAAAGGAAGCGAGAGAAGTGCGCCCGGACAGAGTGGTGTGGCATTCTATCCTCTCTGCCTAACCCTTCCGAAAATGGCGTGATGGTTAAATTAATAATTTTATTCAAGAAATAAATTATTAAAATACGAATAAAATGAAAATTGAGTGTAATTTTGTGGTTGCGTTTTAATTATTTACAGTTTAAATGGATCCTTTTGAATGTTTGTGTTATAATAGATATTAAATGTTTTATTTTTTAAATATTATAATAAAAACAAAACATTTCATAAATTTACGTAGATAATATGTAAAATAAAACAGCGGGTGTTCGTATACAGTAGTTAGAACTTTGAAAAAGCTTTTAGTTTATACAAACATTAGTTTATTGTGATAAATAACGCAAACAAACAAATTATCATATTTCAAATATTAAAATTATCATCATGTTTTTCGTAGCTTAACGAGATTTAGTTTCACTTTATTCATAATGTTGAATTTTGTTATTCTTTCATTGTTTAGGCTTGTGCAATTTCTGAGGAAAATAAAACCAATTTGTATTTATTCAAAAGTTAATTCAAGTCATGATAAGTCATAACGGGGCTTTCAATTTCTGATATACTGCACTTGGTGTGCCAATGCAGTGGCATATGCACCATTAGGTGCGGATAAGGAAAAGTATTGGCAGAAGTAGCAATTTTTCTGCATTCTTATGAATAAAGTATCATTTTTATAAAACATAATTTGATAATTTTTAAACTTTTCTTATTTTGATTGTCTTAATTCTCGCTATGAATTTGTTTCCTACGAAAAACCCTGGCTTGAAATTGAATATTTTAACCCTTTGAATGTGGTTAACACATGATTCGATTTGTGTCATAAAATATTTGGAAATCCGAGATTTCAACAGCGATTATAATACGTCATTCCCCACTGGCCATAATCCGTGTAAATATTTGATTCCATCTGATATAAAATAATTCCAGCTGAAAATCAAATAATTTCATTTGATAGCGAAAAAATTCCATTTAGTTAATTTTGCGGAATATTGTTTTAGCGAAATAAATTTCTCATGCCGCCATTTTCAGCGGCTGTATTCTAAAAGCTAACTAGTAACTAAACACTTTTCTCTTAGTTAACAAGTTGTAAAACACAAAATAATTTAAGTTAATCTTCCTAGCCGGGGATTCCTAGCCCTTCCTAGTAGATCTACCTAATTTACTTTATATTGTGTTTTACAAATAAAAAAATACAATAATTCATCATCATCACTTCAGCCCGTTGAGGTCCACTGCTGGACATAGGCCTCCCCCTGCCGTCTCCACTCCTTCCGATCCTGCGCCGTCCCCATCCACTGTCTTCCAGCAGACTTCCTGATGTCGTCCACCCATCTCATCGGTGGATGTCCTTGAGGCCTCTGGTTCCTTGGTCTCCACACCAGAAACGCGTTTCGTTCATCTGTCGTCCGTCATTCTGGCTATGTGACCGGCCCATTTCCACTTCAACCAAGCAATTCGCTGCACCACGTCGCAGACCTTTGTCTGGCGTCGGATCCATGGGAGGATTGCTTGGTCAGAGTCATTGTTTTTCCGCGCCATAAGTAAGAACGGGTTAGAATGCATTGGTTGAACACTCGAGTCTTGAGTGAGTTGGGAATGGAGCTTCGGAATGTAGAATTTACCTTTCCAAAAGCCGGGTGGCTTGGGTAAGAGAGATTACAAATAATTACAATGCCAATAATTACAAATACATAAATATGATATTAATGATATTTCAGTCCTGATACTTTGCAGGGTGGTTATTAGTAAGGGGTAGATACCTAGCAGCTTGTTATAGGGAGGGGGTTGGGTGTAGTAGTGAGGGTGTTAGGGTGGTGGTATGTACGGAGAAAGCGTAAGTAGCCACGAAATTCACTTTCTGAATAAATGCTAAAGGCGTAAAATACTTTTTTATTAGAATCTCTTAAGTCTGAAAGCGTATGTAAATTTTGAAAGTTTTTATTTTCACTTTACACTTTGAATTAGGAGACGTTGAACCTTAATTAAATTTATACTAATCCTCTTTGAAATTTTAGTAGTCTGTAAGTATTTTTGCTCTATGCAGTAAAAGCGGGTTTAAAATTTGTTTATGCATTAATTTATTTACAGTGAAAATCGAGAATTAAAGGTTAGAATTATATTCTACATATAAATATACATAATAGTGAGTAAAATCTTAGTATAATCTTATGAGTATAATCTTAGTTTAAAAAATGCGAATAAAACAAAATGTGTTTTCAATCGGAAAGTAAACGCCGCACATTACAATCGTTATTATCAAATAAATCAGTGTTCAATGATTTTGAAATTTTATTGACGTTATTGGAAGCTCACAAAAAATATGAATTTAGTCTATAATTTTGAATAAACAAGAAGATAATTGTAGAGAAGACGGTTACATGTAAGTTATATTTATATATTATTGTCAAGGAATGGGGTTCTAATAGAAATCAAAGTTTTTCGACCTTAAATATTGAATAGAAGGTGCAAAAATTAGGATTTTTAAACACAAAACATCAACTGTTTACTTTATGAAAATAATGTGTGTTGAAAAGAAGATAGAAGACAAAATAAACATGCATTTTTTTGCAATGATAATTCTACAAGAAAAATGTTACAGTGTGAAATAAAAGTTACTGGGCATTTTAATACTTACACATACAAATAAAATTAGATGAAATAAAATAAAATTTTGAAATTAAGTTTTCTTAAATAAGTTTTTTGAAGACCCAAGAATTGTTTAAAATAAACGTAAAATATCTTAGAAGCCGATGTAATTTTACCATAGTTTTTATGAAAAGCGTAAAGTGATTCATACAAGAAAAAAAAAACAAACTGCTACATTTAATTACGGCTCTTATTTGCCTGATATTTCTTTTCTTCCAACAAAATATTTTTTCTTAGGTCTGCTCAGAGCCATCAGATCTATGAATTACCCACCCCCTTGCGTTCAGGGTGGTAGGGGGTAGACCGATATTTAGGGGTGTTACCATCCCTCACCACTCCACGAAACATGAAGCCTTTAGACATTCTGTAGCTACCCCATTTGTCTTAAAAGCGTTGGTAAAAATTTTGGTGAAAGAAAATTTTGGATAGAGCAAATTTTTTTTCATGTCAAATAAGCTAAATATCTGTTGTGTATTTGTCCACCTCATGGTGCAGTGGTTTGCGTGTTAGGCTACCGCTTGCGAGTTTCCGGGTTCATTTACCAGTGTTGTCAACCGAGTGATTTATTACACAAATAAGTAATATCTGATACCTCGCACTGGCGCTGAAACGTAATACTGATCATCTTGTTTTTCTGCGATAAATGATAAAGATATTATGCAGTAATATAGGTGCGCGCATAAGAGAAATAAATAAACAGCTCTTGTTAAAATCAATAAATATAAGTCGTATTGTACGAGCATATTTTGAACATATTTTTAAAGATTTTTTTTACGTTAGGCGCCAAACCAATATATTTATTTTCAATATTATCAATAAATTTCTGGAAATTCCATTCACATCGCATCGTTCTAAAAGTAGTTAAAAATGATACAACTGGTAATAACTAACTAACTAACTAACCATCACTCCATTTCCCGGAAGGGGGTAGGCAGAGAGGGATAGAACACCACACCACTCTGATCCTGGCATCTTTCTCTCTGCTTCCTCTCCACATTCATACATCTTCTCATGCACGCAACGCGATTATTCCGACTTCTTACATGCCCCACAACCTTTCAAAGCACTTTGTTGTAGCTTACTTGATCATGCGCATGTCTTTCTCGGCCTTCCTCGACTTCTACTATCCTGGCAACAAGTCGCATCCATATATATATTTTTAGCCGTTCTTTCATCATCCATTCGCTCTACATGACCGAACCCACGTAAAAGACCTTTCTTAATTTTGTCTGGTAATAACGAAAAAAATACACAAACTTTTAAGTCAGTTAAAGGATTATCGGCGCAATTTTGTTTTTCCCGCATAAAATGTTGCCACCGACGCTTTATCAAACAGTTTCATTTTACGTTTGCGAAAATGAGCCGTAGTGATAAATAGCAAATATTTTAGGATAGGTAGAATAGATCTTTTATAAAGATGCCGGTAGTGGATTTTACGGTATGTAGTATCGATTGTGTGGGTGAAGGGAAATGAATTGTGAGTATTCCTCAAGGTCCGGATATCCTGCTAGAATATAAAACATTCAACAATCTCAAATAGTGAGAAGACACGAAAGGGAGAGTGTGAATTTTCGAATACGAGATACCTACTTATACACGGAGTAACAAAATTCGTAATACAGCCCGAAAACTGGTGAATCTACATCATATTTAGTGTCCAATGTGACTTTTTAATTTATTACTTTCTTTATACTTATTAAAATGGTTGGTTTTAAGTACTGGTACCGACCCTTATGTATTGTAGTGAAGCGTGGTCTTGGAAAAAGAAGGATGCAAGTAGACTGAATGCTGTTTGAATTCGATCTCTCAGGCGAGTGTGTGGTAAGACCATGTATGATAGGTGTACAATTAATGTCGAATTAGAGCAGAGTGCAAGGTGAGATAAGCATTATCGACAAAATTAAGAAAGGGGCTTTTACGATGGTTTGGTCATGTGGGAGCGAATGAGTGATGAAAGAAACGGCTAAAAGAAGTTTAAATGCAAGTGTTCCCGGATGTAGAAGCCGAGGAAGGCCGAGAAAGACATGACATGACCAAGTACGTCAAGTACTTGAAAGTGGTCATGTGAAAAGTCGGAATAATCGGACGTTATGTGCATGAGATGTATGAATGTAGAGAAAGCAAAGTAAGTATTGTCAGGACAGAGTGGTATGGCGTTCTTCCTCTCTGCCTACCCCTTCGGGAAATGGCGTGATGGTTAGTTAGTTATTTAATTGTAAACATTTATTACAATTCTGGGATAAAACTTTCTGAAATCTTACCCTCTGCCAATGTTGTCGAATTGTTTGCCAAGTAATATAAATACATGTATAATCGTTACTGAGAATTAGGTTTCTTATTCTTATAAAAATATGTCCAGATTGGGTGAAAAATATGTATATATCAAGCAGGTATAATAGTATTTTACCATATTTTAGTATCTTATACGCCCAAAAAATTCTTTTCTTTTCCTTTACTGAAATATTTTTGTGTTAATGGATAATTGCGAAATGATATTAAGTATCCATACAGAACTGCGTAAAAGTTGTCTACATGAAGGTTACGTGTAAACACACAAACTGTAAGTATAGTAAATGAGATAATGTAGCTTTAAGGAAACTATAAATTGTCTCGACAAGAAATCTTAAGCGGAGTCCAATCTATAACTCCAACTAATTTGTAAAAACTTGTTTATGAAGAAAACTAATCTGAGATTATATTCCCAGGAAAGACATGCAAGATATTTCTCGGTCTTTATAGTAATTTCCTCGGGCAATTCTCATGACATTTCTTGTGAATATGTCTCAAATTGTCTAATAGAATAGGATTTCTTAATACAATTACATTACTTACTCCCGACTTAAGGAAAATTTAAGAGTTTTCAAGGGGTTGGAATCAATACTTACGGAATCCGTATCTACTTTACGCAAGTTTTATTTGATGTATCAATAAAATACGATTACAACATATTGTTTTTTATCTTTTTTAAGTTGAAAGAAGAATCAAATTGAGATCTGGGGTTATATCAAAAAGAGTTTGCTATATTTTATTTATAATTGTGTGAACAATTTATACAATTTATACGTTTGAAATCGTGACAAAAAAATACGAATTTATGCAGCACTTTAAATACAGAAATGCATCAATATCGTTCTCTTTTAATGCCAATTAGGTATTTGAATTGATATGGCATTTTATTCTGTAGAAATCCATGATATCTTATGTTAAAATTCAAAAAAACGGGATCGATTTTTTTGGTTCTAGCGTGATTTTTTATTATCAAGTTAGTGACAATTGTTTCGCCTTTGTAAGGGCATTATCAAACTGTCTTTTTGATATAGTTTGAATAATGCCCTTACAAGGCGAACAATTGTACACTAACTTGATAATAAAATCACGTAGATAGAACCTAAAAATCGTTTTTTGATTTTAACAACATAAGCCAATTAGGTACCTAAGTCGATATGTTAATATTGTATTTTATTTAAACATTTGAAAAACAATTTCAGAGAAGTGACATTCCATACTTCAAAATTACTACTCCGTGTCTAGGGTGTCTAGTTACCCACTACGTCACCCACTAAGTCATCAATAGGAATTTACGTCATCACTAGCATCTACGTCAATCGTACGTTGCGTTTATATGGGCTGAGTGTGGAGTCTTTAGACTGAGGAGTTCGATAAAAAGTGGTGGTTATGAATTAAACTAAGGAAGCGCGTATGTTTTTAGAAAATTTGTATGTAAACACCTTTTTTATGTGAATTCCTGTTGCTTCAAACCGTGGTTAAATAACGTTGTAAAAAATGTAAAAAGCTTCTGTGTTCAAATTTCAAAAGTTCGTTAAACTATTGACATAATTTCTTTGATTTATATGGTAGTAATAGAGAAAAAAGTCTTCTACGTGTACATTTCTAAAAACAAGTCATTTTGTACTTACCGTAATCTTCACTTTTTGATTTTTTACAAAGTGAAAACATTTTTATTATCTGCTTTCACTCTCTCTCTATGCAAGCTCGCGAGCGCGCAGCCGGAAGCTTATACAAAAGAAATAAGATATAGCCGTTGTTTGGTTTAATTTTTAAAAATAAATAAAATAAACCACAATTAATTTGTTATGTTAAACTTTGTCGAGTCAGTGCCAGCCCTAAGAAAGAAATTGTATGGTAAATAGTTGAATTGTTATTGTTATGAAGGAAATTGAACAATTCTTTATGAAACCAAAATATCGACAGAATACCAAAACAGCAAGTCAATAAACGAAACATAGATAGGTAAGGTTTTGTCACCGTTTTGCAAAACCGAATAGCAATGTTTATACTACAAAAGGCATTGTTACCATATGAATGAACAATGTTTTAGTAACATAAACTATGAAAGAAATCCAAAAATATCTGTGATATGGGACATGTGGTCTACACCAAAAGACTACATTTACAGTAAGCGCCAAACCATGGTGACGTCGATTATGGAAACTACTTGACTTATCCAGCGCATTGCAACTATTAATACTTATTAATTTGACATCCTCAACAGAGACGAGAAATTTTGGAAGGGAATTAAAGATATCTAGGCGTTTACAGGGGTTACGACCTGTCATTGGTTGGGTTTAAGTGGCCACTTGATGTATTACAACATTCCCCATTTCACCTAGTATTTGATATCCAATATCTGCCAATATACAGTTAATAGCGCGACGCTTCATATGTGAATACACTCTCTGTCATCCATTGAGAAAATTGCTAAGCATTTTAGCAGAAACCTTTATGATTGCAAGTGAAATTCTTACCGCATTAATGATCACCTACTAGGAAACGCCTGAAGATGAATACTTCAATTTTGTTATGCTTATAACTTTACTTAACCACTTACCACTTATAGCTTATAAACTTTTGCCACTTAAACCCAGCCAATGACAGGTCATACAGCCCTGTAATGAGCCTACAATATCCATATGACCTTCCAAATTTTCTCGTCTCTGTTGTGATGTCAAATTGTAATTGTTAGCCGTAATGGGTGAAATCCAGTTTTTGTCTACAAGTATTTGGTCACACTCAAAATTGTTTGTTTATAATAATTTTCTTAACTTAACAAGAATACTGTCAGAGCCCCCCCCCCCAATAAAATTTATTTTTTACTCTTAAGCTCGACACTAAGTACATTTGAATTTATTCAACGGGCCCACACCGGTGTAAAAGCTTAGGTTTTCATGTTATAATTTTGTTTTCACAGGCAATTAAGGCTCGGGCGGAGTGCTTAACGGCCTGAGGGTTAGTTTTTGGCGGGTGAAAGAATCAACAAACTCGGCGTAGAACCTAAACACAGCCCTTGTGTACAGCCACTTCTATTTGCTTACATGGCTGTGATATAGCTGTGTATAATTTACGTAGACGAGCACTTCGACAACATGTGATGGGATCAATTATGTACTGAAAAATTGATATTTTAAGGATAAAACACAATTTTTTAAAAAATCACACTTATTTGAGCTATAAGAAAACAAATGAAGAAATCTTCGTTTTGACTAACGACTCATAATCGTCGTAAAACTAAGTTCATAGAATCATGGATACCACGGGAATTAAATAAGAAACTAATAAGACAATCTTCGTTTTGACCTATTAGGCGTCTATAACTAATTTTGAAATGAATTCGGGAATAAATTGAGCAGTAAGACGATTTAATCTATTTTAAGCAATTATAAGCTTTAGTGAAAAAACGATGAATTTTAACTTTGCTTTTATAGCTTCATTCTATTATTAATTTGATAATAAAATGTAATTTCCACAATATATCGGATATCTTATTATGTCACTTTTTTATTTATGTACGGTGTAATAATAAGTTGGTATAAATTTATCAATATAATGAAAAATAATAAATTGTATGGACCTATACTAGTAATTTATAAAATAACAATGTCGTTCTAAAATACGATGTTTTCCTAACTAACTAACCCACCACGCTGTTTACTGAAGGGGCAGGCAGAGATGGAATCGCTTTTTCTTGACACTCTTCCCTTGCTTCCTCCGAATTCATACATCTTCACATGCACGCACCGCCAAAACAAAACATTTTGTAATACTAAAAATAGGTATAAAAAATTGTCTTATTTATTATTTCTATTCATTATTGATGCCCAATTTAAAATTTATATCAAAGATGTTTCAAAGCTGATTTTTTTTTTAAACATTCTGTATAAATTCGTTTTAACTCGCATTTTCGCATTTACAAAAAAAACAACTTTTTCTCGAAGCTTTCTTCATATAAAAATGGATCGCTGCTAAAAATTCACTCTTCCCAGCACAATTTTTTCATATCGGTACCTACCCAAGCACATACATATATGGTATCTATTATGGAGTCATTGTTTTCTACTAGCATACTCCGAATACTTCCCGCAAAACGGCACATTTTATATAGTCGCATGAAAGTAATAGCCATTCGCTTTCATTTATAAAATTAGGCGAGGGTTTAAAAAAAAGCTTTGCGATACATATAAAACCTTTTGCAGTAAATAGTCTTGGAAGTAAACCCTTATAAATCGAGTTAAGCCTGGCTTCTGGGGCGAAAATGGTACAGTTTCTTATTACTTACCCTTTAAAGGGCTTATACCAGAATTATTAAATCTACTGGCGTAGTAAAGTGTTTCCTTAAAAATAATAAAAAAAGACTCTACCATTCTTTCATTAGTTTTCAAAGTGACATCTGTGGAGAGAAAAGTTATTTAGATGAAAAGTAAGAATTTTTCATATTCTTCTCTAAGCAGACATTTTGGTATATTACACCTTTTTCTTATACACGTTGTACGTAAGCCAAGCTTATTTTCAGCATGAACTATGTATGTATGTTTTTCCTTCCTTTGAGAACATTTTTTCAAGATTTACTCTCGTTTTTAGGGTGAAATTTGAGAAAAAATTACAAAATTCGGCGTGTATAAATATCACTTTTTTAGAAGATAGTAAAAAAAAACCTACGTCCAAAATAATTTCAAATTCGTTCAAGGAAATACTTCCAAGTAAAAAATGAAAATTTGAGTTAAAATGTAAATATGAATTAAAAGTTGAGACATTGTTTGCTTTGTCGATACATACGCTATTAAAGGAATATTTATAGAAGTTGAAAAAATAAATAAAAAAGAAATCTTACGATTTGCACGTATTTCGATTTGTAAGTACTATTTGAAATAAAGTCTAAGCGGCTTGTGCTTGAAAATAGGAATCAAGTCGTGGCGGAGTGGGGACTTGAACCTGGGATCTCTAGACTCAGACCGGTACCACTGGGCCACCACCCGCTCAAAGTTTCTAAGTATGTCCGCCCCGTAGAATAGTGATAGCGCATTTGGCTACCGTGCATGAGGTCGCGGGTTCGATTCCCGTAGGGGGTCAACATGAAATTTTTATTTACATGTATTCTTAATAATATTTTATTTGTGATATGTTGGACTGGTACTGAAGCGCGTGACTGATCATCTTACATTCTTATGTATGGTAGTGAAGCGTGGTGTTGGAAAAAGAAGGATGAAAGTAGATCGAATGCTGTTGAAATGCGATCTCTCAGGCGAATGGTGGTAAGACTATGTATGATAGGTGTACAATTGTCGAAATTAGAGCAGAGTGCAAGGCTGAGATAAAGCATTATCGACAAAATTAAGAAAGGGCTTTTACGATGGTTTGGTCATGTGGAGCGAATGAGTGATGAAAGAACGGCTAAAAGAAGTTTTAAATGCAAGTGTGCCTGGATGTAGAAGCCGCGGAAGGCCGAGAAAGACATGGCATGACCAAGTACGTCAAGTACTTGAAAGTGGTCATGTGAAAAGTGGAATAATCGGCGTATGTGCATGAGAAGAAGATGAATGTAGAGGAAGCATAAGGAAGTCTGTCAGGACTGAGTGTATGGCGTTCTTATCCTCTCTGCTTACCTACAGGGAAAGGCGTGATGGTTAGTTAGTTAGTCTAAAAGGTTACAATTTCCTGGACTTCTACTGTTCACTAATGGTTACAGTTTACGTTAGAACTGCGGGAAGCGGGCTTGACTTGCGGATGACTCCACGTTATTTGCTAATCGCTCAGCTCGGAGGCGGTTTGTGGAATCCATATGCTCCACACAGCTTAGTGTGATAATGATGATGACGTCTTTATCAACAGACTGGGCAAACTTACATGCTCATAAATATTATACGGTAAATAAATTATACACAAATATTTAGAACCACGACATACCAGTACCCTTATAGTAAATATAACTCAAGGATGTTTTGTATTAATTTATGGGCATAATTGGTTATATTTTCTCCCGTTATTTGCAGGTTACAAAAGCTTTGTGTGTTTTGTAAATAATAAATAATGAATACGAAATATAATACTGTAGAAAAAAACTTTTGGTTGTCTGTATAGTCGGTTTACGGACGATAATTTTACGTGATAATGTCATAAGAAACATTAATGAAAAATAGCATACTTTTTATGATCAATGAATTGAATTATTATTACTCGTATCATTATTTGTATAATCTACAAAGCAGGAGTTATAATTATTTCAAGTTTACGTGGGTTCTCTTCTTGCTACCTGCTGTGATGAGAAATTAAAATACCCTTTTTTAAAGAATCGGTCTTGTACTACCGAAAACATATTAACTTGGTCTGAAAGTGCACAATTTGTGATTTCATTTCATTTTGGTGATGACAATATTTCACTTTCATTTTGTAATTGTGCCTGCTTCTGTCTCCCTACTCTCGGACGCATCGTCCGATGGAGTGGAAGAGATATGGATGCGTCACAACGAAAACCGAACGCTTGGCCGATCGTGCCTCTCTATCGCTTGTTCCACGCTCTCGCTTGCGCACACATCGGCTCTGGCGAACGTGACAATGAGTCCATGCTTTTTCGTGTGTGCAGCCGGGCGTTCATCGTTTATTAGACGTTAAAGCGTCAAAAATTTCATCCAGAGTACTTGTTTATAGAACTCGTCACCCTGCCCTTTTTATGTACCACATTCCTCTAAGAACTACTTTAAAAAGTGTTCATAAGAGATTTCTGAGCACCTGACATGACAGTTTTGGTAATATCGACATGTTCAATTGTAATTATAACCTCTTTATCAAGTCCTTTCGTACTTATCTTTACTTGCGACCGGCCGATTAGTCCTGTAATCGCTCTTGGTACTAAAGGGTCCGGTGGGGTTGCAGATGGTTAGGTTTGTTATAGGCTTATGAAGAAGTTATTGAAGGATTATTTAGTTGTTGTAGTTGCAGCTGAATGTGCTAGTAGTGCTGAAAGCTACTCAATGTTGGTTTTTTTTATTTTTATTTATAAAAATAACTATTTCATAGGAAAAAAAAAAATTATAGGAATTCTTTTTCTTTTTTATTCTAATGCTCCCTTAGTTTTAAACATAAACTCAATTTATGGGAGAACTAAAACACATATTCATTAGTTGAATTCGCACTGCATAACTTAGATTTTAAACAATAGTTTACAAAAAACAGGACATCCAATGATTACTTATGAAAACAATAAACCTCATAAGAATCGACGCAAGTAGAAAAAATCAAAGATACTATTAAAATACATCAAGAAAAGTATTCAAGTATACTTATTAAAAAAAGTTTTATCTTCAGTTCAATAGTTAGATAAGGGATCTTTAAACATGTCAGGTAACAAAGATTTAAATTCGGAGAAAATGCTATGTATTTTAGGGATCTTTGTTCCGAAGATTGGTTGTATTTGCTGGTTCAAAAGTAAATTTGTTGCGTAAACGGTGTGTGTGTCTGATGAACGTCTTTATTAAACGTTGGCTCGATGTTTGTGTGCATAGAATCAAAAGTTTTTATGTTAATTGGAATTAGTATATTTCGTATTAGGAAGCATTTGTGATTTTCCTTATTTAAACTTTTCATCTTATGATTCTTTGATATTTATTTACTTTTATTTTAAGAGAAAAAAAAAAAAAAAAACAAAAAAAAAAAAACAAAAAAAAAAAACAAAAAAAAAAAAAAATAATTTAAGAGTACATTTTAATTAGCTTCAATTTTTGGTTTTACTAACTGCTGTACTTTTAACTATATATAAAGCTGAATAATTCTTTACAAATTAAAAATAAAATACCTTCGATGTTATAATATAAAGTTAGATGGTAAAAACATCTTTTTAACAATATTTTGGGTGAGTTCAAATACCTACTTCTAGACAAAAACTCACTTTTATCCAAGGCAAACGTATTACAATAATATTTTATTTGATCAGTCTGTTCCGCTGGTGACATTAAAAAAATTTTCACATGTATATAAAAGACAGTGAGGGTCGATAAGTGTCGGTGTCCCGATTCAATTTTTTTATAAACCATACTTAAAAAAATAGGCCAAATGAGTTAACCTGTTACGTAAGTTCTTACGCATATTAATTCATCATCATCTTTATACGATATCCGCTCCCTAATGTGGATTCATATGGATTCTACAAACTGCCTCCAAGCCGCCGCCAGTTCCCCCGCATCCTTCCAAGTCAGGTCAGCGTTCCACAGCTCTGACGCAAACTGCCGACGGATTGTCAACGGTGAAAGTCAGGACGGCCGCGAGACCAGATACCATTATACAAATAGGCAAACAATGTGTTTAGAGCTCTCGATAGGCATGCGTATTAATATAGGACCAAGCCATGCCGAAACCACCTTTGCCGATGACCAGGTTGGATACCAAGGTTTGCGAGCGTCGTTGCCCTCACCTCTGAGTTTTCCTAAGATAATAATAATATTAAACTTAAAACGTAAAAATGTATTCAAAATCTAACTACGCAAATTCTTGGAGGACCTGTATTATAAATATTTAGCCAGTTGATAGGTACCAGTACATATTAGATTCAAGAATGAATACCAACAATCCAAAATGTAAACAAATGCTCATTCTTAATTATTTTGGTTACGTGATTCAAAGTTGTACTGAAAAGCTAGCATTCTATAGCTGGTTTTTTTATTTATTTACGAATTTTTATTAATAAAAAGATTTTCGAAGAAATAAACAACAAGGGTAACATTAAGGTAATCTGTTGTCAGCACAAAAAAAGAATTATATTTAATTATCAGGAACTGCCAAGCGTAACAAGTCTCCTTTAAAACTAATCCTGATAATTTGCATTACAAAAAGACGAAGTGATTATGCAGTTTTTCCATTTGATAGCACTATGTAGATGAAATCTTTCTATTAGTAAAACACAGCATTAACAAAATATTAATAATCGTTAAGTATGAAAAATGAATCAGGAGCCTTTTTAACACTGAAAAGGATTGTTTTCCGGAATCCTGTTAGACATGGTGATATACGCGATACGTGGGATAGATGGAGTGAGGGGATGGCCAGTTTTTTTTTAACAGGACATATGATAAGTTATATTATATTACAGGCACATTTATTAGACATCGAGGACATTTTTGTGAAAGGAAAATCGATAAGAATCCAAAAACGAGATTAGCGATATGAGAGTAAATTGAAACAAAATTTTAAACTCTAAAATCTACCCCTATTTTTTCTCATTTAATTTAATCTCAGAATTATTATTAAAATATGATTTAAGTTGGTTTAAAAAAAAACGAACATATTTGAGTGTTGTCCCAATACTTTGTAAGACAAAACTGGACTGTAGTACACCCATTACTGGCTAATAATTACAATTTGACATCTCAACAGAGACGAGAAATTTAGGTAAAGCCACCTAGGATATACCATATATCCCCCTTCCAAATTTCTCGTCTCAGTTGAGATGTCAAATTGTAAGTGGTTTTATTTATGAATAAGTTGGTTGATATTTAATATAAATATTATTAGGGGCTTGTTCCGAGAAAGACATGGCATGACAAGTAAAACAAGTGCATAGAAAGTTGGCATGTAAGAAGTCGGAATAATCGTCGTGCGTGCATGAAGGAGATGTATTGTGAATGTGGAGGAAGCAAGATGAAGTGTGGCCCAGGACAGAGTGTGAGTGGCGTTTCTATCCTCTCTGGCCTACCGCCTTCGGGAAGTGGCGTGATGGTTAGTTAGTTAGTATTAGGGGCTGATCATCTAACGTTCATGTATGAAAATACATATAGATCACGACTTGCGTAATATGCATTATACTTATGCATCCATTTCTTTTATGGACAGAGGAATGAGAGAATATAATTTTTTTTTGCATAGTAAATATATAAACTTTTTTTAGTGCTATGCAACCTACGAATAATAAAGAGACCCTTTTTTCCCTTGTAGTAGTAAAAAATTTACATAATATTAAAACATCAGACTACTTGTAGTGGGTGACCATCTCATAGAGCCATTTTTTCGCAAGTAGACATCATATATTTGTAACCTTCTCTAATTTATTTTCATGTGGGATACAGTTTAAATTCTGGAGACTTCTTGAGACACAAGTGGCACGTTTCATTATAAGGTGTCACATTTAACACAGCTCCTTTTATATCTTTTGTTGGAAGTTGGTATTGTTTTTATGTATCCAATCACCATCTACATGGTGCATGAACTATTAGTGGCCTGCCGTTCTGCATATAGTTTGCCTGACATTTACTGTACCTGCTATCCTACTCATTCAAACGACAAGTTCCAACTATGAACGAATAAATAGAAAATAAAATTATACACTATATATATACGAATTAGATTTAGTATGTAAATGTATGTACATGCCTAAAGCTCAAAAGCTACCCAATTGTTGTGATATCACATTTTATATAAAATTATATATTATATATATATATATAATACACAGGTGTAACAAAACTCGTAGCACATACAAAATACCCGAAAACTGGTGAATGTACATCGTATTTGGAGGATGATTTTGTTATTTGACTTTTTTAATATTGAGCTTTGAAAAAAAATAATATTTCCCTCTTCCACAAAAGTTTCTCATAAGTAAGAGACAAATTACATAAATTGACTCAAATTCTTATTGAATAGCGCACGCGTTTTTTTTTTTTAATTTATTAACCTTAATTAAATTATATTTAAATTTACAAAATACATATATTTAATAAAGAATTGCAAAAAAATCTTTAAAAAAAACCAACTTCGTACTCAATTTTCTCGAAAACTAAAGGTAAATAATTTTTTAAAAGTTAATCATCAAAATTATGGTAGATTGAATGGAATTTTCGCGCTTGGACATCGAGTTATGTTACAACCCTGAATAGATAGATATCAATTATAATATTCCGAATAACCACATCGTATATAAACATTAAAAAACCTATCAAAGATGAGCGCTTTTTGACATGAAATTATTAGTAAAGTAATTGTAAAACATCTCATCAGGGCAGAAGGCCCAATAACAGAGGGGGAATACATCAAATAAATCCATAAAGTTGAGAAAACCACTAGCGATTACAAGTGATCCTTAACCGGGAATCGAATGCGGAATCTTCTCCGTTTCAGTCATTAACGCTAACGAGGCAGCCTAGTACATACAAAAAAAAGACGTTTACCACTCGTTAAACACATAAAACACGTATAAAAAATGTAAATAGAAGGTTGTATTTTAATCTGAATATTCGTCCGTATTTCTAAAAAACGAATTCATACGCCCCTTCAATTTATTACACTCCGTTTTCAATTTTAGTAATTTCTCATTTACTTTTTGTAATCTGATCGTAACTCATAGTTTCCTTTGTATTTTTGCTAACAGTACTCTTTCAGGGATTTACATCTACCTGAAATGATGTCGCATGAAATCCTGACCCTCAAACAAAAAGTCCGCACACAAGAAAATTCAGTGTTTATTTTTTAAACCTAAACATTAGTCATAAATAAGGTAATTTATGATTTTTGACACACACTGCGATCACCAACAAATTATCAACTATGAAGATATAAGTGAGTAGACCCACCTGCAAACCCCTTCAAAGTTTTAAAAAAAAAACTTTTTTTTTAATTTTTAAAGTGATACTCGAAATAAGAACCTTTAAATACTATCAGTCCCCTGAATATAATCGTACTCTGGTCAAAATACTCCCTATATTTCGCGACCACAATCGCAGTTTGTAACGCGTATATAACGACATCGTAAAATTATCAATGAAAATAGCTCAGATATCTCGCTTCAGCGTCAGTCCAAGGAATAACCATACGAATAATTATGAAATATATTGTAATGTGAAAAAAACAACATTGATACATAATGACTCATCATTTTTACTCCGACGAGAATCGAACCCGCAACAGCCGCGGATTCACGGTAGCCGCTACCGGTAACGTTACATAACGCCGTATGCAATAGGCCCACTGTTTCCTTACCAAAGGTAGTGGAAATACTTATTTAAAATTTTTTTTTCTGAAAAACAGGAATGATTATGAAAATATGTCTTAGACTTGCAATGAAGCGTGAAACTGATAACCGTGCCTCAGCGTAACAAATTAAGATACACTGCAATAAATGTAACAACTCAGTGCCATATGCACCATCAGGTGCGGAAAATTAGAATATTTAGATTTGGCTAGACACACTGGAATTTATACCGTTATGTAAACCATCATTATCAAAAGGAGACGTATGATACAAATGTAACGCCCCACAAATTTATATAACATTTTCTTGTTTACATACAAAAACAGAATCATATTACATCATTTTGGTAAAGATGTTTTTTTTAAATATGTTTGTAAGTATTCGATATTCATTTAAAAAAATTCTGCATTAACTTTTTTGAATAAATCATAGGTCTCACAAACGACTCCCAGACAACTATTTTAAATTGATATTTACTGAAATTAAAAGATTGCCAGTAAAAGTTATGAAAATATATGAACGATTATTTCGATAAAAAAATGCTTACGCTAAAAGTTAATCTGAATATGTGCTTTATTAACAGTATAAACATATAGAGTTTTCAACAAACGTAAATATATAACAATAAACACATGAATGAAAAATTACAAACCAATTATTTATTATGTTCAGAAATATATCTTTATTTTAAAATCAAATTATTTATTGGCATTCATTCCCTTTCATCGGTTTGATAAAAATATGTTTTTTTTTACAGATAATGTACTTACCATAGGAAAGATATTAAAAAAATGATTTTTAAAACGAAAGATTAAAATTTTAATGTAGAAAAATTTTTTTTTTTTTTTTGGTTTTTTTTAAAAAATTTTTGCGGGTTTTAAAA
>JAGVSP010000750.1:0-52156 GCA_022494985.1 Micrasema minimum
TTCTAAGTGCAATGAATCCAATTACTCCACATAAACACATTTATTTTTACTGGACCATCATGGAAAAATGGAGTCAAATTAAGGAATTATTCATTAACAGTCCACGATGTTTTCACTGAAACTCTCTCTAGATTTATAATAAAAACATCAGTCGTTTTTTTACTTAATTATTTTTTAAATAGAACGCCTGAGATGAAAAGCTCTGTCAAAAAGAGCGTTTTATATAGATTATCTAGTCTACAATATATTACTAATCCATCCCTAATGTGTTAACCCTTGTTTCAACTGGTCTCTAGAGCGCTGTATAAAATGCCAAACTGAATAAAATACCGATGCCTTTTTCGGCAAAAAAAGTCTATGTGTAAACGGCTGAGTACGTAATTGGATATTATTTGATTTAGTAGGTAATGCTTCGTGTAAAATGAAAACATTAATTTTTATGATCTTTTGTGCTCGCGTATGAATTGCGTAGGCTGGCAGATAATAATTAAATGCCTTAATACATAAATGAATAGTTTTAAAAATATTTTTACAATCATTAGGAATTTCAAAGAACTAAATTAATAAAAAAATTACTACAACTACTACATCCTTTTATCTGCAACAATTTTTTTTCCAATGGAAATCTAAAAAAAAAGTAACTATTTGAAATTATATCATATTTAAAAAAAGTAACTTTATTATTTTAATGCCAGCTAAAAACAAAGGTTGTAATAGATTGGTTCAGTCATCACAGAAGTGCGACAGGCTGCGTCCTTGCCCCATTTATATTTATGTATACTCTTTATGGATTATATCCTGAGGATGTCAATTCTATCAGACCAAGGAATATCAAATTTCCATCTACCCCTAAGAAAATCTCTGTAATTTATGTAGTGCAAGTTGTAGTGCAAGTTTCAGTTCGTAATGGAGTTCTGGTACTAACCCTTATGTATGGAAACGAAGTATGGAGTTAGAAAAAGTATGGCAAAACTATGTATGATAGGTACACTAATTTTATTTTATTTTATTTATTTCGAATACAAACAGATGTACAGGTTAAATGAATATTTAAGAAAATATATAAAATGTTTACATAGTAGGGCCTGCCATCCAATTATATGTATTCACTTAATAAAACTGTAATAAAGCGACGACGGCTTGAAATTTAAACTATAAAAATAATAAATATACTATATATTAATATAAGATACATATGAACAAAACAAGGAGATAGTGAAAAGGAAAAGAAGGAAATTGATAAGGAGTGGTATAGGATGATTGAAGCGAGAAAGACATAGCATGAACAAGTAAAACAAGTGCTTGAAGTGGGCATGTAAAAAGTCGGAATAATCGACGTGCGTGCATGAGAAGATGTACGAATGTGGAGGAAGCAAGAGAAGTATGCCAGGACAGAGTGGTGTGGCGTTCTATCCTCTCTGCCAACCACTTCGGGGAAATGGCGTGATGTTTAGTTAGTTAGTTAGTTAGCAAGCTGATGATGACGCCACACCTTAGTCATCGTCGCGTCGATTGGCATAATCGTCATTCCGCGTCAAATAAATATTTCTTTATGACGCTGTAGTCTAATACACTATGAGGCGAACAACGTTTTTTGAGTCAATAAAAAATTGTGAAAAAGAAATTTATTTTTATTTTCCTAAAAAAATTCATTCGTTATTTTAACAAGTTTTTTCATTGTTATTCTGAAAATGTGATGTTTATTGGGTAGAATACAAAACAAATTGTTTTTGGATCAAGTTTTTACTATCTTCATAAAAATATTTTGAAAACAGATTTACAGATTTTTTTTTGTTTTCTTATCGCAATAATTTACGACACTATCGTTCCGTTTTCTTTGTGACGTCATTTCATTGTTTTTCGTATCTTCCTAAGTGACGTAAACATATTTTAGTTTCAATAGGAAAACTAAACTTCTAAAACGATGGTAGGTACTTAGTAAAAAATAAAATATCGTCGCACGCTTGTCGTCTCGACATTACTTTTCATTGCATCACGTATGTGAATAGAATGTGAAAATTATGTTGGAAAATAAGGTTTTTCATACATTATTAGATCAACAGCAATGTCAGCAATCTTAGAGTAAAAATTTGGTTGAAGCTTCTGATGAAAATATAAAAATCTTTTAAATAATTTGCTTTCGTACCTATTGTTAATAATTTCGTTATTATTTTTAGGTACAATAAAATAACTTAATAATTGTAATATTTTAAGGTGCTTTTATTTGCTTGAATCTAATGACTTTTAATATTGAATTAACTTTTGGAAAAATATGTATTGTTAAATAAGAAAGATAAGTCTTTGCCTAGTTTAATAAGATCAATAAAATTATATGTGTACATAAAATTAACAAAATTATATGTGTACATAACATAATTATTATGTATTATAATCATAATCCTAATAATTTATTTAATTTCACCATTGATACTGTATGAAGAAATGTATAAGAGAAAAAATGCATAAGGATAAAAAAAATATTAAAAATAAAAATATATTGTTTGAAATTATAAAATATACTGTGTTTTAAAAAAACAAAATGACCAACATGGTAGATTTATTTATCCATTTCGGCCAGTGCTATAATAATTTGTATAAGGAAAAGTTAGGCGGTTCTTGTTCGTTAATATATTTACAGTAACTTTAAAAAAGTAAGCTTGCCAAAGATATTTCAAAACAAAAACTTTCATATTACAAACATCAAGCTTTGCATGATAAGAAGCTAAGATAAAGACAAAAATTAATTTATCTCATATATTATTCTCTTCCATCCCATACGAGAAAGGAAGTAAAAAACAGTTTGCTTTTGTGAGAATTTTGTTTGCAGAAGGTTTCTCTAACTCATCAATTTATTGCACAGTAAAGTATAATATCACCAAAAAACCAGTCTTTGTTTTTTGTGTTTTTTTTATCATTGGATTTTGAATTTCGCATTCTTAACATTCTTGATTTTTGAGTTTTATATGTTGTCACAAAAGAAAGCGTTGGTTTAATTTGTAAGGAACACAGAAGCGAGGCAACGGAGGCTGCAAACTTTGATATCTTACAGAGTGAAATAAATTAATAGTCTTAATAAAAATTACTTTTTTTTTATACTAAGAATCAACCATGAACCTCCGTGATGTAAATCCAGCGCCTAAGCTACTACAAGCCAACTACAGGTTTTAAAACATACTGTAATTTAAATACCACCATAATAGTTTTAATATTATTTTTTAGTTTGAGAAATAACATTTAATTAAATAATTAATTAATCTTCTTACTTTGTTAAACTAACTAACTAACTAACCATCACGCTATTTCCCCGTAAGGGTAGGCAGAGAGGATAGAACGCCATACCACTCTGTCCTGACATACTTCCTTTGCTTCCTCTACATTAATATATCTTCTCATGCACATACGCCGATTATTACGACTTTTCACATGTCCGCTTTTAAGTACTTGTACTTGGTCATGCCATGTCTTTCTCGGCCTTCCTCAGCTTCTACATCCAGGCACACTCGCATTCAAACTTCTTTTGACCGTTCTTTCATCACTCATTCGCTCCACATAAACCAAACCATCGTAAAAGCCCTTTCTTAATTTTGTTGATAATGCTTATCTTACTTTTCTTTCTTACTTTGTTGGTGTGTTAAATTAATGTTATAACAATTTTTTGTAATGTATCTTAAATCTAGCTTATTACACAATTTTGTTCAGTCCATAAGAATTTTAATAAAATGTCATAAGACCAAATAAAAATGTTGGAAAAAAAAATATTGAAAAAATATATGACTATCGTAGTTTAAACTCACAAACTAAAATACTTTTTTATTAGATTCAAATTATTACATAATAAAAAAAACCTGAAAAATGAACAATAATTTTACAAACATTTATAGTTTTAAGAGTAAAAACAATCATGCAAAATTTGCCAATTTTTATTTGAAAACCAGCCATTGTGCTGTGCGTCCGCGTTCGAAATATTTTCGTCATACAATCCGAAAAACGTCTTCAGTTCGATAATTAGGTTAGTTCCGCGCGAATCTCCGGGCTAAAGTAATTGCATGGGAGTCGAAAAGCCTTAAATTAGATACTCGCCGCCTTGTTTTTGTCGTTTATCTTTCTCTCGGCTGGGAAATATGTTTTTTTCTTATTCGAACTACAAGCATGAAGCCTGAGAAGAGAAATGCTCGTAACTTTTCTGATTTTTTATTTTCTATTTTATCTTCATAGTGATGTTGTTAACACGTTGGTTGTACTATACATAAGGCCACGAGCTCAATTTCCGGTTAAATAAATAAATAATACATTGTATTTTTAAAATATCTTTGTAAATCTTTGCTGCGGAACGTGAACCTGACATGGGAGGGTGCATGAGAACTGGCGGCGGATCACTTGGCTTGGAGGCAGTTTGTGGAATCCATATGCTCCACATAAGGAAGGGATAATGTTTAAGGTGGTGATAAACTTCCACATAGCAATTTCCTATATGTGATACCTTAAGGCGAGACAGTGGTAGGGGCAATGAAAGCATTTGTTCGCGTACATAATCGTAAATTCATCCGTATTTTCATCACACTATCAATCTTAAAATCGCGGTTTAGCTTGTTAAAAAAATCGGTAGAGTTGGCTGGACTGAAAAAAGGCTCAATGGTCTCTAAAGCAGTCTAGGGAAAGGGTGGGGCTTTCATTGTATATGTGTTACCTTGTACTGGCGCTGAAGAGTAAGGCTGATAATCTTGCCTTCATGTAATAAGTGATCAATATACACTTCTGCATTAGGTGTATCAATCCAGTGCCATATGCACTAATATGGAATAAAAAATAGTGTCCAAATGATTATATTTTCTGGCGATTTAAAGCTCCATAACTACCCCGAGAAACGATACGATATTTTTCCTTACAACTTTTATGCTCAATCTCCAAATTGCTGTTCTAACACATAACAGATTTTCTTGCGTCAATTAGTCGTCCAGATACCGGTTATAGGACAGATATTACTGGAATTAGTTTTGCGTTATTTTTCTTTAATTAATTCATGGATTTTTCTGTGTTCCTTACAAAGTCACACCACACACACTTGATATTTTTTCTGTTACACTTCTATTTCTCAAAACTCAAAAGTCTTCATTTTTGGGCCCTAGTTAGATGCCACGTTTAAAAATACAAAATGAAAATAATGATTAATGGTAAAATATGCTTCGATTAAGAAATATTAGTACTTAATGATATATGCAGTAGTATGCAGGTACTGTACCGTTAAGGAACGAAAAGCGCCTAAAATCTTGTAAAAATGTCTATAAATTCAGCTTCTTAAAAGCGGTTCAAAACCAAAGTGAACTTCTGATTTTTCTATTGGTTTATTCTATAAAAATAGAATTTACCTACACTACCTGGTTTCGGGAGTAACGTTCTCCATCGACTGGTGAAAAGACACTAAATTAGAATACAGAATACAAGAGTGGGATTTATTCAATTGAATGCGAATGCAATCAAACCTATATTGGACAAACAGCCCGCAATCTAAAAATAAGAATTAACGAACACCGTCGCTGTCTTACTAACTCTAATTTCTCAGAATTTGCCAATCATATTATGGAAAATAACTGCTCTTTCAGTAATCACAAACTAAAACTTCTACACCAAGTAAACCATAAAGGAGCAAATATGAATTACCTTGAAGTCATGGAAATACACAAAAATCTGAATTCTAATAATAATTTAATTAATAATCAACATTTCATTTATCATCTCCACTTCTAACTATGTTCTGTATTCTAATTTAGTGTCTTTTCACCAGTCGATGGGAGAACGTTACTCCCCGAAACCAGGTAGTGTAGGTTAAATTCTGATTGTTATATAGAAAATAAACCAATAGTAACACATAACAGTGTTTTTATTTAATCATTATTCATTATTTATGTGGTGTTACAATAGTGAATGCCGAATCATTAACAAAATTTATGATTTTTCAGATTTAAAGTTAAAGCCAACTAATTGGATGACGAAGTTTTAAATTTATTTTTGAAATTTTACATATGAAAAACGCGAGAGGGTACATTACACAATTTATACGTAAAATCTCAAGTGTATTGGGCTAAGACCACGTTTTAAAATCATGCGAAAACTTTTTTGTAACATCGCAACACATGCGTATCAGACGAAATGTTACCAAATACCTAGGGGAGAGCTGGGAAACGCTCAACATTTTCCTCTGGCATTTCTGGGCTTAAATGTTGCTTTTTTAAAGGTTTATCAAAAGTCGTACGTACGCATTAGGGAGAAGTGCGGTTTTTTTCAAACTGGTGGGAAATTTCTTCCGATCACTGATTTAAAAAATATTTAAAGTTCCATTCACCCCGAATTTTGTGAATAATTTTTTACGATTCATTCAGAAAAGTTTTGAGTGCTCCTGAGACTACTTTTGGCACGTAGAAATGCCGAGTTCCATATTACTTTTCTGAACAAATCAAAACTGTATGTACTTCAAAAATATGTTCATATTATGTATTGGTTTAAATTGTAGTCTGTCTAGAAAATAAAGGTGTAATGCAAAAAAAAATGAGTCTGAAAAAATTAATGGTTTTAGACCCCCTAAAAGCAGTGATCAAGCCTGCGGGCTTCAACATAGTTCATCACTTCCAATTAAATAATAATTTTGTACATCAGAGTCAACTTTAGAGATTCGTGGTCTAATTATCGACTTTATTATTACATAATGAATAGGAACTTCATAGTTTGTTTGACGTAGCTAAGAATACTCGATTATTAAATTGTGATAGTACCTGATTTGAATGTTTATCATATAAGCTTATATGAAAGTATACTTTGGCTATAATTGATTTATGTAATATTACAAACGATGGCCCATTTTTTATTTAGTTTTTCATGTTGAGCGACCGAACGACCAATAATACGAAACGAAGCCTTGATTTTTAACCTTCTCGCTTCATTATTTCAGCGCTTGGCTCAACGATATGGCCGATGATGAATGTGCTTATTTAAACCCTGGAAAGTCATGAATCATTTTTAGATTTGATATTGATAAGCCAGTGAAATTTCCGCATGGGTGTTGTGTTTTCATGAAAAGCATAAACATCGCCTTAAATACCGGGGTAATAAAACGATTTGTTTTATTGAATCGGGTTTAATCCGTGGTCAGACATCATTAATTTTTTGTTGTTTATGGCATTTTCGCCAGTTTTTTAAGTAATGAATTGTTACTTTGTTTTTGTGTTCAGCACAATTTTTAAACTAATTTTGTTTAAATTTAAATTGGGGTCTAAATGGTTGTAGATTTTTTGAGTCGTTAATCTAGCAGTTTTATTTTTTGATTTGATTTCAGACAGTAATTCATTTTAAAAGGCTGCATGCAGAGAAAATAAACATGTACGTATTATGTCTACTTTACGGTATAAAACGGTGTTGTTGTCTAGTGGTTTGAATTACCGGCTCCAATCTAGTGCGAATTTTCTGGCACAGCTATTCCCGGTTCTTTTAAAGCAGATGTATAGAAATAGTTTTTGTTATCATTTTCAAATATTTGTTTTCATCGAGTAAACGCCACATTTACTTAATTTTAAAAAGCTTTAGTGTTTAATAGATACCAGCCACTATATGAAACAATTTTTAAAAAATTGCATTAAATAGCGAACTATTAACCCTTTTATTCCTGAAACTATTTTTGTCACAATTTTATGATTTTTTTTTTTTTCCATAGAATAAAGGACGTTATGTAAATCACCTAAAAAATTACGTAAAAATTTTTTTTGTGTAAGGGTTGAATAGAAATAACCCGTCCCGTATTGGTGGGACAGTAGGCTTATGCATATGCAAAAAGTCTGGAATTTATATTATTCTTTCTTTAGTATTATAAAACAATAAACTGGTAAAATGATAACATGCTTGTTAGTTCAGAATACCATTTTTAATTATGATAAAATAACTCAAATTTTTTAGTTATCATCATCATAATTATGAAAAAAAGTACTTATATTACCTCCTCGATGACATTATGGAAAAAAAATTACACTGATTTAAACTGGCGTCTATATTCACTCTCTGACATAATTTTCAGTTTATATGAATCCATTTTACCTTCCTCTTGGACATTAAGATAATTTTGTAACATTTTAACCATTTTTATTTGGTTCTTCAGCACATTTTTTACTAACACACTGTCCATATGTCGGGACGGTAGGTCTAAATGGGTTAATAAAAAGTAATTTCACTTAAAAATTAGATCTTCTAATGGGAAGATGAAATGCTTGATCGTATGGCAAAAATAAAAGTAAACTGCAAGAAAATAAACATTCATCACACGCTTACATAAAACTCACGAGTTTTACTGAAGCTAAATGGGTGGGGTGATCAAATCTATATGTATTTCGTCTCCATAAAGTTTGTTTATTGTTCACCAATATGCGAAGTTTTCTTGGAAAAACTTTCTCCCAACAGTGTGGAAGACTTTTTTGAAATAACGTTCGATATTTACAAATTTCAGTGCCATTCCAACTCAAGCTTTGAGCCCCCACCCTTTTTTGAAACTCTCCTCAACCGCGCGCCGCGACCGCGTGTAAAAAGTTGAGGCTGGCTTCGGTAGACATAAGATACCCAGCACCCCCAAGCGAAGTAGCTAACCTCGCTCGAGGATAGCTTCCCGGAGCTCTCGGAGCTCCGGGAAGTGTGCCCCCCAAGTATCTTTAATCTAACTCCCTTTGGTTCGTGACATATCTTTTTGTAATTTTTAATAAACGTCAGTGTGAAACATGAATAGGAATTAACTATAAGTCTCTGTAGTTTCGTAGGATGGACCTTCCGGTCGCGAGGGTCCACATCGCCACCAGAACGGTTATCCTACACCAGTTATAGGTATATACCCCTTTGGATTTACCTCACAAGGGACATGATCTGGTCCCCAAGCCAAGCGATTGGCGGCCAGTTTCCGTGCATCCTCCCTAGTCATGGTCCGCGATTTTTATGTTTAGAGTAAAACCTAATAATTAAATTGTTGAATTTTTGGCAAGAAAAAGAACCAATTCTTGAATAAAAACATGAACCCTTTCTGGTAGAAAAAAAATATTTTTTTACGTACCTATAATTCAAACTTTTGAAAAAAAACTCTCTCGACGCGCTATGAATTTACGATGTCGACAGAGTTAGAATATTTTTTTAAAAAGATGTTTACACGTAAGTTAGCAAGTAATAGTTTATCTCCATGTAGGCATAGATAGGTGCACTTTTATTTATGATGGGTCCCCTTCAAAGTACTCCCCTCTTCTACCCACACTTATCCCAACGGTGCTCGGTGTTTCCATTTTTGATAAGAGTCCTAGAACGCTTCTTTTACTATGCCCATCAGCTCCTTCGTCGCATTTATCTTAATGCCAGGGATCAACTCAAATCGTTTTCCTTTCAAAGTCTAATTTTGGGAATAAATAAAGGCAGAAGGAGCAAGGTCATGTGAGTGTGGGTGGGTGGAGAAGAAAAGTGATCGAGTGCTTAGCCAAAAACTCACGATCACTGAGAGCTAATTGGGCTGGGGCATTGTCATTTGTTTGTTATATAGGTATTATATTATTAAATAACAAAAATAAAGACCTAAATTGGAATAAGACTACACTGTGAATTTTGTTCGCAGTTCAAGAAACACTGGTTCACTGTGGCTTTTGAATATTCCCGTCTCTCGTCACAGGGAAGAAAAATGCTTCGCTGTTCACAGTAAACTACGGAAATAAAACTAAAAACGCTTCAAAGTGCAAACTATCGGCTCACATTTATGAAAATCGTCATCATCATCATAGCATATCCGATCCCTATGTAGAGCATATGAATTTATCAAACTACCTCCAAGCCGAGCAATTGGCCGCCAGTTCCCACACATCCTTCCAAATCAGGCCCACGTCCCGCAATTCTGACGCAAACTGCTGACGGATTGTAAATAGTGGACGTCCAAAACGCCGAAAACCTAATGCCTTGTAAAATAGGCAGGCAAGCAAAATGGCCTAGCCAGCCGAAACGGCTTCGCCGGATGACAGTAGATTTGCTGTGTCTGTTTCCTTACCTCTGTGTTTCAAAGTCAAACTACCGCACACCTAATATTCTTCTGAGAAACCTATTCTCAGAACTCGGAATTCTGCTGTTTTGTACCCTTGTAGCCATAGAAGAGAATAGGTGTGACGCAAGCGTTAAAAAGGCGGCTTTTGTTTTAACCGACGAGACATCTACTCTCCAGATAGCCTTCATACTGCTGAATGCGGCGCATATGAACGTACCAAAAATAACGGCCATAATCTATGACAAATTCATCCGGTTCATTTGTATGTAAAAAGATTCGTAAAAACCTTTAATTTCTTCGTTGATGTCACAAATTCGAACGTTCCTACCGCTATTTTACCGCTTTTCCATTTCTGTTGACACGATTCCTTTGCATAATCTACTTTTGAACGAATAGTACTACCTTTTTCCATTGCCAGCCAAAGTCTTTTCATACTAGTGCTGCTTGCAAATGCTTTTTTTTAGCAATCTGATTTTTTTACAATCCAAAAAAGTGTGCGGTATAAAGAGTTTATTGACAATGCCTATCCGTCTAGAGGTGTATCAAAATTTTAAAGGTTCATAGAATGTGTGTGAAAAGAAGTAATTTACAATTCAAAACAGTCGTTACACCAAAAAGCAATCTTCTAGTCGTGAGAATATGTGTCAGATGTATATTAGGTGTTCTGTGATTTGACTTTGTAAGGAACACGGAGGTGAGGCAACTGACGCAACAAACCTTAGTATTTATTATCATATAGGCCATATATTACATATTCTCCCTCCTTAATCATACTAACTTGCCTATTTTACAAGACACCGTTTGAAATCGGAAGCTTACATCAGAACTACGGAATGGAGACCTGACTTGTGAAAATGCACGAGAACTTGGCTTGGAGGCAATTTGCGGAATGAGTATGCTCCACATAGGGAGCGGATATGGAATGATAATGATGATGATTGTTGTTGTATTTGTACCACTGGCGGCCGAGGCGTAATTTTTTAAAATAATTTAAAAATAAATTATTTAAAATAACTAAGTCAGTTATGTCCACGAGTTGCAATTTTTCTTTAATTCTTTATTGTTTAGCAAGATCTCTATTTTGAGTGTAAAAGTAGGGCATAAGCTTACAGAAAGTTTTTCTCTGTTTGGTTCACCTCACTCGAGAAACCGCCACACATTATTTTCTTGACAGCCTCTCAATAGATTTATTGAAAAGTATTATTGGAATGACACGGGCGACATATTTTTCAGACGAGGGAAATAATAAAGTTTTGGGGAATGCAATAAGTACGATACAAACTAAAAAACTTTTTGTTTTCTCAAGAAATAAATAGAAAAAGCATCAAGCTTAAGTGTTATGCTTTAAAAATATACATTTATTGTACATAAAAATATTAATCTTGGTTCATTTTTTCTGCAGTTCTCTTTAAAAAGTCATCATCATCATCATCATCATTTATTCCACAAACTGCCTCCAGGCCAAGCGATCGGACGCCAGCTTCCGTGCATCCTACCGAGTCAAGTCCACGTCCCGCAGCTCTGACGCAAACTGCCGACGTATTGTCAACAGTGGACGACCAGGACGCCGAGAGTCTGATGCCTTGTAAAATAGGCCATGGTTAAGGCTTTCGGGAGGCACACGTTGTATACTACCAGCCGAAACTCCTTCGCCGGATGCCAATAGTTGCTGTGTCCGTTGCCTCACCTCTGTGTTCCTTACAAAGTCAAACCACCGCACACCTAATATTATTCTAAGACTCCTATTCTCAAATATTTTGCTAACTTAAAAAAGTAATTGACAAAACTGCGATCCCTTGTTTAACTAAATCCGATAGGTAAGAGATGAATTACACTAAAAAAAATTATGATTTCACTGATTATTTATCATCCTATAAAAAGTTTTTATTTCAATTTTTAACAAATTCATCTTCATCATATCCCATCCGTCTCTGTATGAATTTTATTTATTTTTTAAAACAGCATAAAATATAATAAAACAGAAGAATGTACTCTTATATTCCACATTCAGCCTCCAAGTTCAGTTATCAACCAGCTCCTGTGCGTTTTCTCAGGTATATGACTTGATTTAAACTGCCGAAGAACGAAGAAAAAATTTGAACAATAACGCGCTCAGATTAATTTAAAAATAATTTATAAAATTGTTCTTTGTTAGTTTTATTAAACGATTCCCGATGGGAGATCAAAATTAAATATTTACTTGAATGTAATTTTCACGTTAAAATATTTCATATAATGTGATATTATAGACTGACTAAGTGAACTGACTAAGTTAGCGAGTAAGACGAATCTAACAAATGATCAAGATTAACGATACCAATTTAGTGCTTTATGCACCATATGGTGCAAATAAGCGAGATTAGTACTAAGAAGTAGTAGAGAGAAGTGAATTAAAATAAAAATAATAATAATTTAAGCATGTGAATAATATATTTAACAACCCACTTACTTTCTAAATACACAAACATAATAAGTAAGGTACCAGACATGTTGTTTTTATAATATCATCAAAGGAATCCTATTTCTGAGTAAAGTGTCGGAGTGGAAATTGAAAAAAAATCTAAAATATCCGGAAACGATGTGGAAACTCGGCGGAAACGAAACGGAAACAGGTTTCCATGACGAACTTTCCAATTTTCTAACTTTTAGATGTATTTCATGATGAAAAAGTTGGGTGGATAATAATCAACTCGAGGGTGTGGTTTTACAAACAGGATTTTTTATATGTACGTACCTACTTTTACAAATAAGATATAATTTATGCGAAATAAACCGTTCACTAGAGAGACCATTAAAAAAACTGTTACCCATTCCGTAATGCCCAATGGCCAATGGCCATGTAATATAATTTAACTGTAACTATACTTGCTACATAAAAAAATAATAACTTAGCCTTGGTTACATGAGATAATAATATATTTATCTCATCCATTTATTTGTTAAACCTTGTAGTGACCTTATCAAAATAAAACGTGAATTTCTTGAGAATCTTTGTTCTTTTTTTTTCAAAACAGGGTAAACAATTTGTAGCTGGCCGTTTTACGATATTTTTGGACCATTTGTATTATTTGGTCCCCTGTTGTATTATCGCTACAGGCTGTTCAATTTCTTTCATAGTAATGTTTAGTTAAGCGAACAAACAATCCAAAGACACTTCTGTACATCGATAAATCGCAAAAATATCTGCCAGTGACGTGTATTTATTGTTTATGAGTAGATAACTCTAGGGGCTGTGCGGAATTTATGGTCGTGTCTCGCTGTTTGCCCCTGGTCGGAACAATCACCATCCACAGCCGAAACTGGTACCTAAACCTTACAATCCCCGTGTAAAAAAGTGCTTAATATCATCTAAATCCTTCTACTATTGTATAAGCCCTTGAACCTTTTTTACGTAGGGGTTACCGGTTGCCAGCGCTTGTACCTTCCCGAACGTCGTACGTTACGCGACGTGAACCCTATAATATTAGCTATATCACATATCGTACATTACAACAGGCGATTACGTTTGGCCATGTTGTGTGGAAGCCAGGAAAAACAAGATTTACTGAACTTGTAAGCAGCCTTATATTTTCCATGCCGGTAAAACGAAAAGACACTGCTTTGCAAACAAAATTATAACAACGAATCAAACACTGGATTTGTTTCAGCATAAGTGTAAAAAATACATATTTGATTAAAATTAAGCATTGTCTTTTAGTTTATAGAGTGCTGCATACATTGAATGAATAAAACATTTTTTGTGTTGTATGCTTTTGTAATAATTGGTTTTCAGCTTAAAGCTTAAAATTCATAGGTATTATTAAAATCTGACAGATGTTAAAGGTTTACAATATTAACTAACTATTAGGCTGTTTGTTGAGGCCAGCATGAAATTAACTATTGTTATGATTATGATAGCTTACGAAGTTTCATATCAGTTTGGAATAATAAAGATTTTACGTTAAAAATAAGTAATAGCTGTGAACGTTATTGTTATGTAAAATCAACATTTGAAAAAAGAACTAAAACCAGGGTTTTAAATTCAACTGGCTAAAAATATTGTACAATATTATTTTGTGGTACGTACAACTATATTATAAACATAATCTATTTTAAAATTATTATCGACTATACGTTCTTAAGTCTCTAACATTAGTGTATCATAAATGTGATTCAAAGTTACTTTAAATGTAAGCACGTAAACACTTAAATAAATAAAGCTCATTTTGTAAGGAAATCCTTTTAGCGTGTGTAATTTTTAATTACGTAATTCAATTTTTCGCTTCGGAGCCAAGCACTCGGAAAATGTTTGCTTATTTATGTGTGAGAGCTCAACTGACACGGGGGATTTGTAAAAAGTTTTCAGATAGGGAGTTTGGAGTAAAATTGCAATATTTACGTGCGTGAGTTACTATTATCGTAGTTGTAAATTCCGAATCTCAATCTAACCTAAACAAATGGAGCCGCGGGAAAAAATAACCTCTCGCAAATGGGGAAACTTTGAGCGGAAAGGTCGGCATTGAGTTCATCGATAAATTTTCATACAACGCACATACTGGGTTTTCGAAAAGTGGTTGTCTCATGACATTTTTGTAAATGCTAAGATGATTGTTAGTATTTGTCTTATTTCGATGAAACACAAGGTCACAAAAACTACGATAAACCTATTTTGTACATTTTCCGCTTATTATTATTATCTTACATTAAAATTTAAAAATACTTTACAACATACTAAAATAATTTACTTCGTGGTGCAGTGTACGAGGTCTGCGTTTTATTCTCTATGGGATGAAAACGCGCAGTAAATGTGTTTTTTTTTTTACTTACTCATTTCAAAAGTACCTTGGGTCGGCACCAAAACGTGCATGGAGAAATATTTTTGTGTAATTTTTTTAGAACAACCTGATTTGTTATTATTGATTTAAATTGACTCATCGACCGACTAAGAATAATTGATGTATCCTTTATAAGTGAAAAGTTGAAATAAATAATTAAATGCAATTTGTTGTGATCACTTAACTCAGTCAAAGAAAGTTCATAAGCCACAATAAACGCGCCATATATCCCTTCTTTCAACATACGTACTTTGAATGTATTATTTAAAAAAACACACTTCTAATTTTTTTTCTTTTAGGAACAAAAGCCATGTTAAAATATCAATAAAACGTCAATTGAGTAACATTATTTTACGATACATCATTTTTTGTCATTTGAAGATACAAAAATGATCATTATTTTTTTTAATGATTATCCACGTCAATAGCGTTACATTATTTTTATTATTATCATCATACGATATTCGCTTCGTATGTGGAGCAGTGTATGGCCTCGTCAGCCGAAACACCTTCACCGGATGTCAGTAGATACCAAGGGTTGCTGCGTCAGTTGCCTCACCTCTGTGTCAAACCACCGCACACTCAATATTCTTCTATAACACCTACATATTCTCAGAACATGCTATTCTGAGCCATGATTCGCAGCCATAGAGAAGAACAGGTGTGATGCAGGGCGTTATAAAAGCGGCATTATTTAATTTTTATTTATTTTCATACAAACAAGGTTGTATTCCCATTTGAGTTGTATAACTTATTCTGGGACATTACATTATGATTTAGACATTAATTAATTAAATATTACAACATCTTAAACATTTTTGCGTCACTTCGGAAATCCAAAAATAAACATAAATTTACTGATAACCCTGTACATAACAAAAGCGGGAGCGGCGGTTCTATCTAAAAAGCAACAAATATAGGATTGTGGCGGAGTCATTGATTTTTCTATATCGAACAAAATGAGGGTCCTGTGTACGGAAAAAAAATATTTCCACTTGATCGTGTTTTATTCAACAATAAGTTGACCCGGCTCCGTGCAAACTGAAAGAATGGAACTAGAAAAGACGGGTGGGGTTTTTTTATCTGTAAATAATTTCGAGGCATCTGACTACGCCCCTGAAAAGGGTGACACCATCTTAATGCGTTTTTTTTAGCTAAATTGTTTTTTTTTACAATATTGTTTTCAAATAATTCTTTCGTATAAAAAAGTCAACTAAATTAATGTAGATATTGTTATAAAAGTCAAATTGTATTGAAAATACAAAAATATTAGAAATATATTTATCTCTAACATTTTAACAAGTCAATTTTTTTAAATTTCGCAAATTAGTATTATTTGTAGTAAATGTTGTAAGGAATTTGGAAGTATTTAGGAAGTATTTACATGATTTTTTTCGTTGTGTTTTAAAAACCTAAATGTAAAACAGAGAGTAAATCCCTGCTAAAAAGATAATTTTAATTTAAAATACTTAATATAATATATATTTAAACCCGGTTAAAATCAAATTTTATCGTTATAATTTTTTTAAATTTTTTTTTTTATTTATATTTTGATGTTGTACACACAGTGCTTTTTAGTACAAATTAACAGAATTTTCAAATTAAGGAACATATAGAACATAACACCAATTACGTGGACAACACAATGTACAAAACAAATTTCTAAAGACGTGAAGTGGTTATGTTATGTCACGTGTATGTGTGTTGTTGAATGTGTGTGAGAGTGTGGTATATGTGTTGGGAAATCTAAACGCAGGAATTATAGGTTATAAAGAAAGACTATAAATGCAACGAAGTCCACCTTAAATACCTGTTTGGATTTTAACTAATACAACTAATTACGTATTAACTTACATTTAACTAATTACATATTGTAACTTTTAACATTGTTTGTTTACCTTTATTATTTCAAACAAAATCCTCCTGTAAATTACGCGAGCATTAATTAACAACCAAAACAGTTCAAAGGAAAATTTTCTATGCGGAGTTTACAAATATAACAAAAATTTGAGTTACCACAAATATATGTCAAAGCTCGCTTGTGAGATATGTTTAGCGAAAATATTTTTTGGTGATTAACACATACAAGTCGCGTTGGTAAATTTCACAATATTTCAAAAACTTACGTAATTAGGAAAACGGCACATTGGGTATGATTTATCTGGTAGAACTTGTAATCTGTGTGAAGTTTAGGAGAAAACTTTCTGTATCAAGGCTCCGTATTATTGATTACGGTTATTTTTTTAGTTTTCTCGATAAAATAATTAAGACATTTTTTTAAAATTAAATTTTATGTTCAGAGTTTTATTTTTTTATTTATTGTTTAATCTATTTTTGTTGTAAATGACACATAAATTCACTTAATATTCAACATGATAAATCACATATTTTAACATGTAGTAATTTATGTACTGATAGCTTCTAGCTTTACTGATAAAAAAAAACCAATAGGGTCCTCTCTAAACGGTTCAACCAACATGGCCCAGGACCGGGAGAACTGGAGGTTATTGGTCCAGTCTGTAAATAATCAGTGCAGAATTGAGAAATACGACAAAGACGAAGAATAGTAAATTATTGATCAGGTGTGTGATGTTGTTAAATAAAAATAAAATTTATAAGCATGATTTAAAAAACTTACCAGCTTGCAAGCTGAGAACCAAAGCACCAAATATCACTTTTATCCATTTAGCAACATTTATTTGATGATTTTGTCCTTTTCCCACTCCACCCCTGAGGCCAAACATTCCAGGGATGGCTTCGAAAAAACTATTATTAAATGTACCGATCACTATCATTGCACAATGAAATAAACTAGTTTATTCTTAGAAATGAATAATTGATAATTTCTATTACCCACCAAGTAGCTAAGGTTACACATTTCAATTTCAATAATTAATCAAATAAAAAAGGTGAAATCGTTTGAGGCCTGATTAGATTTATCGAAGTTTTTATAAATAATATTAATCACGTACTGTTTGTAAGCAATATGGAAAACGACCACTTTAAAAAATTGATTTCACTCAGGTACGTCTTGAATCCTGGATGAATATCTGAAAAAGAAGTAATAATTTTAGAATCATGTATATTTATTATATTTGTGATGTTCTTATGTTTATATTACTGAGTCGTATTTCTTAGGATTTAGGAATACCAGATTAACTCTGTGTTTTTTTTAAATTAACGTTCCCATGGTAGACCAAAACATATCAATAAGGGTCAGATCTAAATAAATAAAAAATATTTTACATAAAATTTAAATTTAAAACTTAAATAAAAAAAAAACAACCTAGAGATTGAATGCAGTTGATGTGTGGTAAGACTGTGTATGATAGGTGTTATATGATAGGTGATTCGACAAATGTAGAAAATAAGAGCAGAGTGCAAGGCTGAGATAAGCATTATCGAAAAAAAATTAAGAAAAAGTCTTTTACGATGGTTTGGTCATGTAGAGCGAATGGATGACAAAATAACGGCTAAAAAAATATATGATGTGACTGTGCCTGGATGTAGAAATTGAGGAAGGCCGAGAAAGACATGGCATGATCAAGTATAACAAGTGCTTGAAAGTTGGGCATGTAAAAAAGTCGGAATAATCGAGCGTGCGCGCATGAGAAGATGTTTGAATGTGGAGGAAGCAGCAAAAGTTTGCCAGGACAGAGTGGAGTGGCGTTCTATACTCTCTGCCTATCCCTTCCGGAAAACGGCGTGATGGTTGGTTAGTTAGTTAGTTTTTAGACTCTTATTTTATTTATTACTAATAATAAATATGAACATAATACAAAAAAATACACTTAATTGGTTTAATCTTTATTACGGTTGTTTAGTTATTTATTGACGACATTTAATGCCATTTACTTATTATGTTATATTGTAACTGCGTGCATCCAAAATCAAAATTTTAAAAAAGCATTTACTATAAATCATTGTAATGATTTGAATATTTTCCTGGTGAATGAAAAAAAAATATTACACCGTTTAATATTTATGTCAATACCTCCCTTAATTATTCCACCCACAGCTTCGGAAGACTTGGAAACTTTAAAACTTAAATTTGAATTCCATGAACCCAGCAGAAATAACCGTAATAAACAAATGTTACAACCGTTCCTGGGTGTTTATGTTACACGAGAATAAATGTTTCGGAAACACAAGGCAGATGGTACATGGTACTGCCGCTGCCGCCTACCCCCAGCGCCATTCTTACTAAACCGAGTGTGGTTAACCTATCTTTCGGTTACACTCAGGTGTAACTACGCACCTAGTCCTGATATACAGTATTATACAGTATTTTAATCAAATGTATCCTGAAATACAGTATTATACCGTATTCCAATGAAATTTATACTTATATATACAGTATAATACAGTATTTTAATGAAATGTGTCCTGAAATATAATATCATACCGTATTTCAATCGCGAATTTTAAGGCGAATATGTGCTAATACTATGTTTGATAGGTGTACAAATGTCGAAATTAGAGCAGAGTGCAAGACTGAGATAAGCATTATCGACAAAATTAATTTGAGCGAATGAGTGATGAAAGAACGGCTAAAAGAAGTTTAAATGCAAGTGTGCCTAGATGTAGAAGCCGAGGAAGGCCGAAAAAGACATGGCATGACCAAGTACACAAGTACTTGAAAGTGGACATGTGAAAAGTCGGAATAATCGGCGTATGCGCATGAGAAGATGTATGAATGTAGAGGAAGCAAAGGAAGTATGTCAGGACAGAGTGGTATAGCGTTCTATCCTCTCTGCCTACCCCTACTGAAATGGCGTGATGGTTAGATAGTTAGTTAGTTAGTAAATCAAATGTATCCTGATATACATACGTGTGTCTGGGTGATTGGACGTGTAAACTAGCTTACACACAAGCTACACGTCTTCTTTACACTTACATTAACGTGATATTACTATGTCGCTTGGTATCATTTTCCCTTGCACACATTATGTCTCTTTATTCTCACAATCCTCCAATCTTATACTTAATGAAAGGAATGGACAACTTTTTTTCATTGATCATTCAATGGACATGCTTTTCTCTCTTACATTCTCAAATTAAATTTGTTTTACATGACTTAAGTGCATAATCCTTTTCATAAACTTTTATTTCACGTACTTTTCTTATTTCCTATTCCTTGCACACCGCCACCGCCGCCGCCGCCTTAAAGCTCTCCCCAACTTTGGTGAGGGAATGTTTTTGGATAGCAGCCTAATGTGCTTTCAATATAACGGCTTCCTTGGCAAGGCTGCCGCTATATACTAATTGAATAAAGTTCAAAAGGGCATTATGTGTCCGCATATTCGCCCCATGAAATTCAGGGGTTTAACATGTTGATATCTGATTTACATGGCCAGAATATTGCATACTGAGAGATAAGCGATACACCAAAACGTTTTAGAGTTGAGGTTATTGAATTTCAACGAAACCCCCCAACTTTCAATTTTTAGTAAAATTTTTGTAAAAACCTTTATTTACCTTTTACTTTTAATATATATTTTAATAATTCAAAAAGGAAGTCCATCCTAATTCAGAATTTAAACGTTAATTAAATTAAACGCTTTGCTTAAATGGTCACAAATTTTTTAGAAAATTTAAATTACTGATTTTAAAGTAAATTTTTGGGATTTTTTTGATATACGCATAAACCAAAATTTGTTGGAACCAAATTATAAAAAATAAAATTTTAAGTTTAAAAACAAAAAACTAAAGGGGAAATGGAATAAGATAGCAGTTTGGGAAAAATTTTAGTGAAGTCGAATAACACGTGCGTCATGAAAAATTAGAATTGGAGGAAGCAAAAAAGTACCCAGGACAGAGGGTGTGGGTTTAAAATCCCCTCTGCCTACCCCCCTTGGGGAATCCCGTGTATTAGTTGTTAAAAAAGAAAATAGTAGTTTTTTATGTTTTTTTGTTTGTCCGCCTCTGATTGGGGAGTGCATGAGCTGCCAGGCATTTTTGGGGGGGCGATTGCCGGGGGGTTTTTTTCCCCTTTTTAAAAATTTTTTTTTCCCCCCCAAAAAAAAAAAAAAAAAGGAAAAAATTTTTTTTTTTTTAAAAAAAAAAGGGAAAAATTTTTAAAAAAAAAAATTTTTTTTTTTTTGCAAAAAAAATTTTTATTTTTTTATTTTTTCCCAAAAAAATTTAAAAAAACCCCCGGGGGGAAAAACCCCAAATTTTAGGAAAAGTTTTGGGGGTTTTTTTTTTAAAAAATTTTTTTCCCCCCCTTTAAAAAAGGAAAAATTTTTTAAAAATTTTTTGGGCCCCCCAAAAAAAATTTCAAATTTTTTTTTTTTAAAAAAAAAAAAAGGGATAAACCCAAAAAAGGGGGGGAAAAAAAATTTTTTAAAATTTTTTTTTAAAAAATTTTTTTTAATTTTTTTCCCAAATTTCCAAAAAGGGCCCCTTTTTTTTTTTTTAAAAAAAAACCCCAAAAATTTTTTAAATTAAAAATTTAAAATTTTTTTTTAAAAAAAAAAAAATAAAAAAAGGGTTTTTTCCCCCCAAAAAAAAAAAAAAAAATTTTTTTCCCCAAAAAATTTTTTTTAAAAAAAAAAAAACCCAAAAAAGGGGGTTTTTCCCCCCCCCTTTTTTTGGGTTTTTTTTTTTTTTATTAAAAAAATTAAATTTTTTTTTTTTTTTTTTTTTTTTTTTAAAAAAATTTTTTGCTGAAATTTTTTTTGGGGGGGTTTCCTTTTTGGGGGGGTTTAAAAAATTTTTTTTTTTAAAATTTTTTTTTTTTTTAAAAATTTTTTGGGTTTTTTTCCGGTTTTTTTTCAAAAAAAAGGGAATTTTTTTGGGGCCCCCCCAAAAGGAAAAGGAAAATTTTTTTTGGGAAAAACTTTTTAAAATTTAAAAAATTTTTAAATTTAAAAAAAAAAAAATTTAAAAAATTAAAATTTTTTAAAAAGGGGAAAAATTTTTTTAATTTTTTTAAAAAAAAAAGGGTTTTCATTTCCCCCCGGGGAAAATTTTTTTTTTTTTTTGGGGAAAAAAAAATTTTTTTTTTTAAAAAATGGTTTTTTAAAAAAAAAAATAAATTTTTGGGGGCCAAAAAAAAGGGGAAAAAAAAAGGGGGTTTTTTTTTTTTTTTTTTTTTTTTTTGGGGGTTTTAAAAACCCCCCCCTTTTTTTTTAAAAAAAAAAAAAGGTTTTTTTAAAAAAAATTTTTTTTCCCCCCCAAAAAAAAAAAAATTTTTTTTTTAACATTTTCGTGAGGGGGAATGGGGAATGGAATTTTAAAGGATTCCCCGTGAGGTTAAATTTCGGTTTTTTTCGGAGGGAAAAATTATTTTTGTAAAATTTTCACCGCGGGGCGCGGGTTACATTGCAATTTGGGGGGGATTTTTTTTGGGGGAAAGGGGGGGTTTTTTTTAAAATGATTTTTTTTTTTTTTTAATTTTGACTGGGGGTTTTAATTAAAAAATTGGGGGGTTTGCAAAAAAAATTGAAACCAAAAGGGTAAAAATTTTGTTATTATTTTTGATAGACAATTTGGGGGATTTTTCCCCCGTAAAAAAGTAACTGGGCTCAGATTTTCCAATTAAACCCCAAATTTTTTTTAGTACCCCGTGTAACCAAAAATCGAGGGAACAAGGGGGGAAAAACAGTGAATTTTCCTTATTTTTGGGGGGTCGATTTTTGTAGAATTAAAAATTTTTTTTTTTTTTAACCCCTAGTTTTTGGAAAAAAAAATTGAGGGAAGAAGTTTTTTTTTTGGGAAAATTTTTTTTAAAAAAAAAATTTTTATCAAATATAATTTTTTTTAATCAAAAAATTTAAAACTATCCAAAAAAAAAAAAATTTTTTTAAAAAATTTTTTTTTTTTTGTAAAATTTTTTTTTTGGGGGAAAAAAAAAAAAAGGGGGAATTTTTTTTTTTTAAAAAAATTAAAAAAGTTTTTTTTTTTTTGGTTTAAAAGGGGAAAAAAAAAATTTTAAAAAAAAACCCCTTTTTTTTAAAAAAAAAAAAAAGGGGGGGGGTTTTTAAAGGTTTTTAAACCCGGGGGGTTCCCCCAAAAAAAAAAAGAAATTGTCCCCCAAAAAAGGGGGGGAAATTTTCTTAATTTTTTTAAAAAATTTTTAAAAAAATTTTTTTTAAAAACTTTTTTTTCCCTTTTTTTTTTTTTTAAAATTTTTTTAAAAATTTTTTTTTTTTGGGAAAAAATTTTTTCCCCCCTTTTTTTTTTTTCCTAATTTTTTTTAAAAAGGGGTTTTTTTTTTAAATTTTTTTAAAAAAAAATTTTTAAAGGGAAAAAATTTCCCCCCTCAAATTTTAAAAACCCCCCCAAAAAATTTTTTTTTAAAAAACCCCCTTTTTTTTTTTTTAAAAAAAAAAAAAATTTTAACCCAAAAAGGGGAAAAAATTTTTTAAAAATTTTTTTTAAAATTTCCCCTTTTTTTTTTAAAATTTTTAAATTTTTTTTTTTTTAAAATTTTAAAAAAAATTTTTTTAAAAAAAGGGGGGCCCCGGGAAAAAAAAATTTTTTTTTTAAAATTTTTTATTTAAAAAAAATAAAAATTAAAAAATTTTAATAAAAAACCCCCCAAAATTTTTTTTTTTTTTTCCCGGGGTTTTTAAAAAAAAAATTTTTGGTTTCCTTAAAAAAAAATTAAATTTTTTTTTCCAAAAATTTTTTAAAAAAAAAAAATTTGGGTTTTAAAAATTTTTTTTTTTTTTTTAAAAAAAAAAAAAAAATTTTTTTTAAAAAAAAAATTAAAAAGGGAAAAAAAATAATTTTTTGGGAAAAAAATTTTTAATTTTTTTTTTTTCTTTAATTTTTTAAAAAGAAATTTTTTAAAAATTTTTTTTTTGGGAAAATTAAAAAAAAAGGGGCCTTAAAAAAAAGGGGGCAACCAATTAAAACCCCAAAAAAAAATTTTCCCGGGGGGGCCGGGGGTTTTAAAAAAATTTTTTTTTTTTTCTTGTTTTCTAAATGAATAATGTGAATATTCATTTATTTTACCTAGCAATATTTGAGACTTTGCGTGAAAAATATAGAGATATATAAATATTATACAATATTATCATATTTTATGAATACTTTACTTTTGATTGCCAATTGTACTAGAAGGATAAAAGGCATTCTCGAGTGAAAAATATATAAAAAGTTAGAGTTTTGACCAGTAGACATTTAAAATAAAACGTCAACCTTCGAAAACTGTAAATAATGATATTTTGATTCTAGACATAAATTCGCTTTATATCTCTTATTATTCCGCGACACCTGCTTTAAGTTTTCCGAGCAATCAGAATTTATAGAAATTATTCCATTTGCGTACAATAATAATTCTAGAACTCGTAGTGAAATTTCCTGTTAAATTCGTAACGCGTTTTATCAACAAAGGGTAGAAAACACCATCCAAATATAATATTTCATTCGAATAACTAGGACACGTTCCTTCACGTCGCTTTTAATAAATTTCACATACTTTTTTACATGAAATATTTGCAATAAAGTGGCAATCTCTTAATAACATTTTACCATTACTAATTTTCCTTATCCGCAATGTTTCTTGAAGGTAGGTAAGATGATCGGGTGTAAACGCTTCAGAGCCAGTCCAAGGTATCATAATATAATGTGAAACGTTTTATGTGAAAACTACATTTAAATACATAAGTATTTCATATTGACCCTATCGGGAATCGATCCCTTGGCCTCATGCGTAGTAGCCCAACGCGCTACCACTGTACCACGAGGCGGACGATAGCATTTTAATATCTCCAAAAAATATACTACTGAACCTATCACCCTTGAGGTGATTTTTCATAAAAATGACGCTTGATAAATTGTCCCATATTATTACTATCGAGAAATTATTTCATAAATGCAATTATCAATATATATAGACACATGGGTGATCGAGACTAACACTGCGTATTTACGACGCATATATATTATGACCGCAATAATTTATAAATGATCAAAGAGATTTTAATGATTGACGTCATATACGTCACATCTGCGATAATGTATTATTTGTATATACGCCGCGGCGGTGATCGCAATACAGGTCCACGCAATGTCTCGTAGTTCCATCGACAATAATTTACAATGATTATTCGTACATCAATTTGTCTAAAAAAAACTACTGGATGCAATATTAACATATTTTGATTTTCCTTTAACTATATTAGCACTAATTACCATAAACAGTTATTGCTGTGATTTGACATAGCTTCAATTAGAAAAGGTACCTACCTAAAATGCATTAGTTGGTTTGCTACGCTGCATTAATTACCAATGTTTTCTACCACGGTGAAACATTATATTGATGTTGGTGTTAATCTGAAAATAATAACGCAAGTTTGAATTAAAACATGCACGGAAAGTGCATCAATTGCATGCGGAAAGTAGGCGGAGAGTCAGCGTGCATAAATAACAGATATAAATTCATCGTATTTTTTTAAACTGAAACCCTCAGACCAATTATTTATTTGTCTAAACTTTAACCGATCAAAAGATAGCCGATATCTACGGTGAAATAATATAAAAATCATTTGATTGATATTTTTTATTGACTACTTATTACTTGGTGGAATTCCATGATTAAAGTTAAATAAAAATACTCGGTACACTTCCACTTTCATTTAAATTTACGTAGTAAACGCTAGAAAAAAAAATTAAAAAAAACTAAATGTGGTCGCAAAATTGTTTTTTTATGAAAAAAATTACGTATGAGAAAGATAATTAAATAAAACTGGCACTCTTATTCCCTTAAATTGAATGTGCTCTTTAATTACTAATTGTTTTTGTTTTAAAACCACCCTTGGTTCTACCTTGAAAAATTGTAAAAGGCATAAAACAGGTTACTCTTTATTTTTTCTTGAGAATTCGCACATTTTGAAAAAGAAAGATTGAAAATAGTTTAAAGTAGGGATGTGTAATTGTTTAATAAATCCGGAATATTTTTTTGAAAACATCAACTTTTTTAACCGTTGCCTCCTTCAAACAAGAATTGTAGAGAAGTCAGTGGCATTCCATACTTGAAAAATACTACCGTGTCTAGGTGTCTAGTCACTTACTACGTCATCAATAGACATCTACGTAATCACTAGATATTAACGTCACACGTTTCGTTTATTGTTATATATGCCACGATTTTTATTTGTAGTCTTTGAATAGTATATGAATAAAAATTTGATTAAAAGTAACTAACTAACTAACTAAATAACCATCACGCCATTTCCCCGAATGGGTAGGCAGAGAGGATAGAACGCCACAACACTCTGTCGTGGCATACTTCTCTTGCTTCCTCCACATTCATACATCTTCTCATGCACGCACGTCGATTATTCCGCCCTTCTTACATGCCCACTTTCAAGCACTTGTTTTACTTGATCATGCCGTGTGTCTTTCTCGGCCTTCCTCGACTTCTACATCCAGGCACAGTCGCATCATATATTTTTTTAGCCGTTATTTTGTCATCCATTCGCTCTACATGACCAAACCATCGTAAAAGACTTTTCTTAATTTTGTCGATAATGCTTATCTCAGCCTTGCACTCTGCTCTAATTTCATCATTAGTGCACCTATCATACATAGTTTTACCACTTATTCGCCCAAGAGATCGCATTTCAACTGCATTCAATCGACTTTCATCCATCCATTCATTCATAGTAATCATATAAATTCGATTCTCTCTTGTTTAAAGTAGGTAGGTACCAACTTAAGGGTTATAAAACGGGTAGGGTTACGATTAAAGAACCAACACATCCAACCCCGTATCTACTCTAATTTCTCTACACTCACATCCTTTACGATATTTTAGAATTCAGGGTGGGTATGTGCGTCAGCAAGGATTACCTTTGTGCTTTTATCGCAACTGACGTCATTAATTTAGTAGGTACCTACGGAACTCTCGTGCTTGCAAATTCATCAAAAAAGAGACCCTTATATTATGTTTGAATTGAAAAACGCTTCCTCTTAGGAGAATTCAAATGACCTACTTCATGTATAACGCGAGGATTAAAGAACAATGAACGTGTTATGTATAAACGTATTCGTTTTATCATTTGCACTAGTATTTATTTATTTATATATCGTGGGTATACTGGCAAAAAACGTTAACTCTAATATACCTGTTTTGAGAAATCAAGCATTTAAGTTTTTTTTTCCAATTTTTTAATATTTTTTTTATTCTATTGCATTATGAGTTGAAACTTTAATTATTTCTCATTTTTTCAAACATGTAATTAATTTTCATACCTAGAAAACTTTTATTGTTAATAGCAGTATTTCCTTATTATTTTAGAGAAAGAAAGAAATATGATTTTAGGTTAGGTACATCAGAAAAAAAGCGCTTTATAAGTTATCCAAAATTGGTGTTTCTGCCGATTGTAGAGCTTTAAAAACTTAACCATACTGCATCATTAAATCCAAACAGCATATTTTCGAGTTAGCGTTTTTTGCCAGTATACCCACGATATAAAAGTATTTTATTACAATATAATTAGATAAATAAGTTCTCACTGGGGTGACCCGTGCTGAGGACTAATTTTATAATGATAATAATGATGATTTTTTATTTACAAAAATGGATCTACGTGTATTTTGATTAAGTGTGAAGTTGAATCACCATCATCATCATACCATATCCGCCCCGAATCCACAAACTGCCTCCAGGCCAAGCGATCGGCCTCCAGCTCCCGTGCATCCTTCCAAGTCAAGTCCACGTCCTACAGCTCTGACCCAAATTGCCGACAAATTGTCAACAGCGGACGACCAGGACGCCGAGAACCTGATCTCTTGTAAAATAGGCAAGCATGGTTAAGGCTCTCGGGAGGCATACGTAGTGTATGGCCTAGCCAGCCGAAACGCCTTCGCCGGATGACAGTTGATACCAAGGGTTGCCGGATGACAGTTGATACGCACAGGCGTACCTACTTATGTATTTTACATAACATAACATGTTATATTTTTTATTATATGTCAATAGGAATATTATTATTACTTTCCGCCTCGTGGTGTTGTGGTAAGCACGTTGTGGTACCATGCATGCGGTCACGGGTTCGATTCCCGTAGGGGGGCGAAATTGGGGGGTCCAACCGCAGCATCCCGCCCGTCCCCCGCAGACCAGGCCCAGAGAAGACGCGACAGCAACCCCGGCTGAGTCTGAGCCGAGGATGCGAGATTGTGGAGTAAATCTTACTCCCAAGAGTCCTTAAACATCCTAAACAGTCGTACTCCTCAGCCAGTAGAGCATGAGACTATTATCACATCAGTTTCCCGAATTATCATGTTTGAAATTTGCAATCGTCCGCATAATTCGTAGTCTGCGCCAGTTGGCTGGTCAATTTGTCGGTGTGTGTATATTTTACATACATATCTAGTCAATATTCGGTCAATTATTGTAAAACCCTGTCATAGTGGTCTATCTTTGTCGTATAATAGACAGTGTGCTGCCTCCCCAAGTGGAAGTAATAACCGCCATTAGCGTCATCCCGCCTATATTAGCGAGCGAAACCAATGCACGAGTGTATGGCTCCACTACGAATGCTATACTTTGAAGTTTTGCAAAAGCCATTCAATAACTTTAAGCTAAAATATGTGGGAAAAAAAATCTGAATGGGTAGGTATATTCTATTTGTTTTCCGTTGAGTCTTTTGGAAATATCGAGTTCCTGGAAGGTATAGAGGTTAGTTAGACGTTGTCCGCTCTGTGGTGTAGCGGTAGCACGTTGGGCTTCCATGCATGAGGTCACGGGTTCGATTCCCCATGGGGGGTCAATACGACACATATATATGACTGTGATTTTCACATAAGAGTAGTTCACCTTGGACTGGCGCCGAAGCGCCATACTGATCATCTTGCATTCATGTAACAAGTGATCAAGATTTACTGCACTTGATGTACCAAGTACTTCTATTACTTCGCTATAGCATTATTTTATCTTTTTTTAATGGAGGTTGACTTGGAAAAAATAACCAAGATGCATCAGTCCGCCATTTTGTCTTGAATTGTATATTGTGTAAATTGTTTATGTATAATTAAGGCGAATAAAACTTATATCTATCTATTAAGACTACTTTTATGCTCTCACTGGGCAAATTTTGGTTTTTCCAACATGGAGTGATTTTTCCATAACATCTTGGTTAGACTCTTGGAGGAATCACTATATATAATAATTATAGTTAGACTAGATATCGCCGATTTTGCCTTATCGATTTGTCTTCTGATTTCTGGTTTTATGGTTGGAAAAATGAGAATTTAGTACATATGTGCATAAATGACAGCATGCGTAACGATTTTCATAGCGTAATAGTTATGACGGTGAACTAAAAAAATTATGACTTTGACGTCAAAGTTGAATAAAAGAAAATAGTGATTTCTCAATCTTAGTTGGACCTTTCTACTTTTTACCAAACTAAAAGTTCTATTAATGTTCCCTTTGATATTATCATGTTATTTTTTTATTTTATTTTTTGAAACGTCGGGTTTGGCGTCAGAGAGAAAACATGAAATTATTTGTACACAAGTCTGGTCTAGAACAACTTTCAACAGATATTTTAATTTCTGTGAAAACTGAAACCTCAAGCTAAAACTTGTGTAGCTCAAGGACGTCTCTCAAAATAACTACCCGACTGAATCAAAAGTTTTTCTATAATGGTAAAACTTTTTAATTTTTTTAAAAATTTTAATCAAAAACACATTTTACATGTATTCCTTATGAGTTACAATAAACTCATTTTGAATAAATAATTACATTTAATATACATATTCATGACAGAACAAACAATTATTACAAACACAAAAAAATATTGTTACAAACAGAATACAATCAAATATAAATACACTAATTATTAACACCTTCCACATTTTTTTTTGTTTTTTTAAATTTATTTATTTGTTTTTTTACATATACATAAGGTTTAATTCCCGCCTAACTGCTAAAACAGTTTTTATACTGCCTGCCTACTTAAAATCGTAAAACCCATTCTGGATTTGAAATTATAAAATTATTTTTTATTTTGTTATAAAATGCGCTACGTATGCTTTTCGAGGGTCTACCATGCTTTCCGATTTTACAGAGTCCCAGGTCACTGTTGACAATCCAAAGGCAGTTTACGTTGGAACTGCGGGAGATATACCTGATTTGGGAGGATGCGCGGAAGCAAGCGGCCGATCGCTTGGCTTGGAGTCAATTTGTAGAATCCATAAATTATGCTCTACATAGGGAGCGAATATGGAATGATGATGATGATGATGATGTTTAAAAATGTCACATTGTTCACCATCATCATTCCATATCTGCTTCCTATGTGGAGCATATAGATTTCACAAACTGTCTCCAAACCAAACGATCGGCCGTCAACATTGCACTACTTTTTCAGTTATCACACAAACCACAATAAAATTTGTAAAATTACCAATGACAAATGACTAAATATTTCGTCATTATAGAGTGAGGGAATCCACTGTTTTCTAAAGTAATTTTTTTCCATAAACTTACTATTTAACTAAACAAAAAAAATATATTTAATATTTTTTTATAAGTTATTGATGAAGATACGATTTTTTAAAGTTGCACATTTCAAATACCGCGCTAAATACCAACTATGTACTAACTGCGTCATTTTAGCAGGAGTGACGTCATAAAACGGGTTGTTTAAGGCCATGGTATTTCTCCAGCCAGTAACAAAACTGTCCAAAATCTTTGCAAACTGACGCGGGAAGCACAGATAAAATATACCGTCGACTCAACTGTCATATACTGTTAACAGCTGTTCTAGGTAGACTGAATGGCGGCCATATTTTTTGCAATAGAAGCTTGTATGTAGATTGTATTCCATATTAAAATGCCATGGAACGCGGCTACAGGGGTTTAAAAACGGAAACCGGAAACACTACACTTAGATACAAGAGTGACGTCATTGTTTAAGATTTTGAAATGAATGCTATTTCCAACATTTTTTATTAATTTTTGCGTGCGTTTTTCGGATATTTCATCCCACTTCAAATTTTTTAGATATTCGCGTCTACACGAAAGCATTTTTAAAATTCAATTCCGGGTGGCAGTGGATTTCCTCATTGATTTGAACCAAGTCATCATCATACAACATGACATTATTATGTCGCTTGGTAACATTTTTCAATGCACTTGTATGGCAACTTGGTTCCAACCAATAAATTGTACTATGACGATTTGCAATTGCAATTCCATTCACTTTTCCGAAAAATCAAAACAATGCCTATGCTGCATTGATTTTTTTTACTTCTATTAGGTATCTATTTTCTTGTTCTGATTTTTATTTAATGAAAAAAATTTGTTTAAAAAAAGGTTGTTATTTCGAGATGGTAAAAATTACTGATGAATGCTAAAAAAAAAACATTTTTCGTGTGCCCTTTTTGTGGACTTGTGTCAATTTGTATTCGTCAACAGTCTTTCAGTGACAATACCCCAAATTTCATTGTTAAATAATGTTTTGAGAAGAGAATCACTTTTATTTTGCTGGAAAAACGGAATAAAAAGTAACGAAGCAACAAACGCTCATTATATTCTCAAATCATTCGTCGGACGATATAATTAGGAGCAGGAATAAATTCTCTTTGTGGATAAAGGGAATAAAACATTAAAAAATTGAGAACACAAAAAAGAGCGTTTTTCCGCGTCACGCTTTTCATTTTCCATTTACATAAAGTGTTAGAAAAAAAATATATATGAAAAGGTTCATTATCTGGTCTTTTGATCCGCGACCCCAGATAGCCGTCCGAACCGTGCTGAATCATCTTTAGGGCCAAAAGTTTAATGTTTTAAAAATGTCAAAGGACGACACACAAATTTCACAAAAAGTATAATTACTCGTACATACACGTTTTTCCTTTGCTAAACAGCACCATTACCCTTGGTTTTTTCCTTGCTAAACAGCACCATTACCCTTGGTTTTTCCCTTGCTAAACCTCACCATTATAATTGGTTTTTCCTATCTAAACAGCCCCATTACCCTTGGTTTTTATCTTGCTAAACCTCACCATTATAATTGGTCTTCCCTTGCTAAACAGCACCATTACCCTTGGTTTTTCTCTTGCTAAACCTCACCATTATATTTGGTTTTTCCCTTGCTTAACAGCACCATTATAATTGGTTTTTCCCTTGTTAAACAGCACCTTGGTATTTTTCTTGCTAAACAGCGCCATTACCCTTGGTTTTTCTCTTGCTAAACCTCACTATTATAATTGGTTTTCCCTTGCAAAACAGCACCATTATAATTGATTTTCCCCTTACTAAACAGCACCATGGTATTTTCTTTGCTAAAAAGCGCCATTACTCTTGGTTTTACGTGGGATACCTATCTATATAAGCTATCGTTTTTATAAACAGATTTTCAACAATTTCATATTTTAGTAAGCACTTTGCTTTTTAAAAAAATACATAAGATTTACACATGTACTAAAAGCAGTGAATACAAACATAAATGTATATAATATGAGTAATGAATTTAGAAATCGGAATAAGCATAATAAATACAATTATTTTTGATAGGTACTTATACCCTTATACTTATGCCCTTATACCGATTAATCGCAAACGTCTTATTTGTGTTGCTATCAACTCTTCTTAATTTAGGCAAATGTGTTATTGTGCGCTAAACACAAATCTTGACAAAAAGATGAAAAAAAATGGCGTAGGTATAGTTAGGAAAGAAAAAAGTTTATGTATGGTATTTTGAACGAAAGGTATCCGAAAAGGCATTAATTTTCGTTCAACAATCGAAAACACGCATAAACGTAATTCAATTCCAAAAAACATATAAATTATGTCAAATTCGTAATATTTCAAAATAAATCTGAAAATAATTTCACTGTTGACTGAGGCGTTTTTAGATACTTTCCCCCGGCTCTGAGATAAGATGGCGCATGGCGGTGAAAACTGGCAACATGATCATTACTCCAGCGATAAATCTTGTCACAGGTTTTTATATCCTTTGATACATATTACGTATATAAAAACAAATATGGCGACCGTCCCAGTGTGTAGATTTTAGCGCGTTCCCGCCTTTTTCGCGTTCCGAAACCATCCACAGACTGACTGAGACAAAACTGTCACCAGCACTGGCAGTCACGTGATAATGTGACGTCACCCTCCAGGAGTGTCAAATTATAATAACTGAAGGTAAAAAAGTGGTAGCTGTTTCCGTAATGGCTGAAGTTTATTGTTTTTCTGGTGCTTTGTAAAAACAAAGATGATTTCCGCTGAACTTGTAGTGTAGTGGTTAGCACGTTGAATTTTAAAGTATGAGGTTGCTGATTAAATTAGTTCCTGATTCAATTGAAGGGATAAGTTGATGTGAAGAGGGTGATGTACTACTACTCTCCCTTATCCGCACCAATGGTACATAGGGCACTGCATTGGTACATCAAGTGCAAGATAATCAGTATTACGCTTCAGCGTCAGTCCAAGGTTTCACATATGAAATATTTTAACGTGAAAATCGCTTTTAAATAAACATTTCATATTGACCCCCATCGGAATAGGGTGATGTAGTGTTGTAAAAATACTAATCAGTGTTATACACGATGGCAAATTGATATAACTAAGGTAGGTAGCTATAAATATTAATAAAGAAAGTACGAGAAAATTACAGTTTTTATTTATATTTTATGTTTTCCCTGTCCAGAACCGGAAAGAATCCGAGTTCCTGACGAAAAATTACTTCAAATAAAAATAAAGATAGCCTAAAAAGTTTTCCATTGAAATTACGTCAGACACATTAGTATAAATTAAAATCATGGTGGAAAGCTTAAAGCTTTGAAGTTGGCTTATTTAAGATAAATTTATGTATGTTTACTTGGTAAAAACTAATGTTGAATGTAGCGAAAAAATGCTATTAATATGTAAAATTTACGAATATGGCGCATAAATGTACATACATGTAGGGATCATTAGCATTACTGACAAATTTTAAATAGAATGACAAATACCTATCATTCACATAATTATCATTTATCTTAAGATTATGATCATTCACAATACTAACAATCACATGTAAACCCCTACGGGAATCGAACCTGCGACTGCGTAATAAATATTTGATATTTCATGTGTGATACCTTGGACTATTACTGAAGCGTATGGCTGATCATCCTACCTTCATGTAATAAAATGATCAAGATACACTGCCCTTGGTGAACCGATGCAGTGTCCTATGCACCATTGGGTGCGGAAAAGGGAAAGTACTAATAGTAGTAAACTAAGAATTTTTAAATTGATGTAATTTTGTGAAAGTGTTTTTAAAATAAAAGCGAATAATCAAAAGCAGTTTAACATGATCCAAAAGCGGGGCAAATCACAGAAAATTAACAATCCAATAACAAAGAAAGCACTCAAAGGAAAACAATTGAAAAACCCGAGTTCCGGTTGTATATGGTTGCACGAATAATAATTGTTAGTTCCCGCCATAAAGGGAACTCCGAATTTCCGATTAAGCAAGCCTCCAATGACTTTGGCCCTAATTAAAGCAATAAAATATATTGTAAAGACGTTTAATTAGAAGTCCCAGGGAACTTGGGTTTAAGGTTTAAAGGAGTGTTTGGTGGTCGAAGACTAATAAGTGAGAATGAGTATCTATTACCACAATTTTATTTTATAACTTAAAATATTATTCAACATTTTGGGCGTGTTCAAATACTTGTACACAAATCTGGATTTTATCCCAAGACGGGAGTAGGTTTATTACTTAACCCAGCCAATGACAGGTCATTAGCCCTGTAAACGCTCGAATATCCATTTTCCTGAATTTGAAAAAAAATCTACCTCGTCTCTGTAGGGATATGAAAATGAAATAAAATATTACTGTTAATTATTTTCGATGGAATGTTGTCGATATATTTATAGCTGGTAAAATGAAGTTCTGTGCATATGAGGCGACGAAGGCCAGTTGAAATATTCAATTGTTTTTCTTCTTCTACTTCTTTCACCACGTTCGCTCCTATGTGGAGCACGTGGACATCACTAGATCCCTCCAGGAGACCCTATCGCTAGTCAAAACTTTCGCCTCCTCCCACGTCAGGCCCGCATCATCACCCGGAACATCCGGAAGATGATCATCATGGTTTGATTGTTTTATCTACATAATATTCAAGTAAAAATAAGGTTGAAAACAATAATAATAAATAATAATAGTGTTGCTATTTTACTAAGATTTTTTTGTCATTTCGTGTTTCTATGGGAGTTGGATCCTGAGAAATATCTAAATTTACTATTTTAGGCTAAACAAAAAATGATCTTTAAGTCAAAATAAATAGAAATATCCAAGGATATCTTGCAATAAATTATGGTATATAAGAAATCCTCAGTTTTACCTATAAGTAGGTAGGTATATAAAACTAGCCTTAGAAAGTCTCACTTTGGGAGATTTGAAATCATTAATATTTAGGTGCTCTATATGATTTTTTTTTAAATTCCGGGGATTATCTTTACAATAGGTAGGTAAATCGTTAATAACTCATTATGTACAAAATCACCAGTTCTCCATTTTTTTACCCCTTTAAAATTTAATTTTATTGTTTTGTTGACTAATTATTAATAAGAAAAGTTTTTCATAGTATTATTTTTATATATATATTTATCCCCCGAAAGCAATTAATGAAACGTACTTACAAACATATACATTTTGACTGGTGGTGTAGTGGTTAGCGCGTCGGGCTACGTAAGGTCGCGGGTTCGATTCCCTTGAGGATCATCGTGAAATATTTAAGGTACCATCCTACCTTCATGTAGTAAAATAATGTATTTTGTACTTTTATTTTTAGTTGAATTTGTCTTTATGCACCTACTGACGAGTTGCAGTACGCAACTCAGTAGGACATGTATTGTTTTCTTTTATGTATGTATATATTGAAATAAAAAAAATAATAAAAAAAATATTGAAAAATTCGATTGTGACTATGCAGTGCCGTATGAACCATTAGGTGCAGATAAGGGAATGAATGAATAATATTATACATAATTTTATATCTATACTTTTTTTAGTATTAAAATTTACATAATATAAAAATATACAATAAGTTTGGAGGAGAATATAGATATTTCAAATCTTTAACGCGATCTGTTATTAACTGTGTTAGGGGTAGGTAAATATTTTAATGCAACAATAGAAATTTGGTTTATTTTTAAATGTTGTTGATTACAGGCAGAATCTGTTCGGGACTTTTCACATGAACCAAACAGTCTTTTTGAAAAAAGCTTAAAAACTTTTTCTAAAGAAGCTAACCTCCTTTTTTTTACACTTAGAAGGCGCCTTTATATTGGGAAATCTCTATTCTACATCGCATTTCTTACATCGTCATTTCCAGTGAAAACTCCATCATTTACGGAGTTAGGGGTCCATTTAATATTTCAGGGTAGAAAATTGAAGGGTCGTCCTTTATAAACTGAATTAGGACTCAGCCCTCGAATACTTTCTTTAATGCGTGCATTGATCAACAATGGAAAAGTAGGTCCTATTTAATACTTGGAATAAATATGTTAGGCGCTTCAATGAAATTCCATAGCGAATGGATTGACTACCCTTGCGATATAATACGGTCGGTAAACGTGAAGAAAATATTTGACGAATCAACTAATAGTTTTTCTGGTCGTTTGAACATTTCGGGAAAAAATATTCTTGCTAAAGAAACTTCTTTATAACCGTAACAAGTTGCCAAATACTCTTACCCATTTATATAACGTGTAATGTCTTATTTCTTCCTAAAAAAGTGCTACCTAAGGAAAAAATTCTAACACTTTTTTGTAGGTATACTGGCAAAACGATAATCAAAACTAACTAACTAATCATCAAGCCATTTCTCCGAAGGGGTAGGCAGAGATGATGGAACGCCATACCACTCTGTCCTGGCACACTTCCCTCGCTTCCTCTACATTCATACATCTTCTCATGCACACACGCCGATTATTCCGACTTTTCAGACGTCCACTTTCAAGTACTTGCTGTACTTGATTATTCCATGTCTTTCTCGGCATTCCTCGACTTCTACATCCAGGAATTTTTGCATTATAATTTCGTTTAGCCGATCTTTCTTTACTCATTCGCTACACATGACCAAACCAACGAAAAAGCCCTTTCTAAATTCTGTCGATAATTTTTATCTCAGCCTTGCGCTCTGCTATAATTTCGATATTTGTACACCTTTCATACATAGTCTTATCACACATTCACCTGAGAGATCGCATTTCTACAGCATTCAGACTATTTTCGTCCATCTTTTTACAACATCACGCTAAATAATAACGTTAATAGTAACATATTTAAAGTAATTGATAGTAACATACTGCTTTTGATTACTTTGTTTTTGGGTTTCTAAACCTACCTGTTTCTTCGTCAGGACACCACACTAAACAAATATGTACATTTTACCTAATCTACGTTTTTTGTATATTGATTTTTGACGGTACCTTTTTTTAAGTCAGTTGCTCGATCACAGATCAGTACCGACTCGGTAATAAGCGACGTGATAACGATTTCTTACCCATGGATGTTTAACGTTTTCGCGATCACAATGGAACACGCGTTAAAAGTTATCGATCGGGATTATTAAACGAGCACATACTAGTCGCGAGCCATTTCCCGAGTATATCTTATTCGCACAAATCTTCATTCAATCTTTATTATAATTTAGACGGTTTTCGGCAAGCCAATATTGAGAAAAGCATTCAAAATAATAAAAAATCCGACAAGCGCGATGATTTGACATTTGACATAAGGCCGCGATATATAGCCTAGTTCGGCTCCGCTCGGCTCCGCTCGATTCAGATCGTCAATGCTCGCGGTATTAAACGTTATGTCATTGGATCGCTCAAATCGTTAGCAATAGCACGTGAATAGCACGCTTTTAACTACGTCGATAGTTATCTGTGCTTGAGCTACAGGCCACTACAATAAACAAAAAATGATATTTTACATTTTGTATTGAAGATGAAGAATGTGAAAAAATAAAATTATTTTTGTTACTTAGGCAACGGAAGCTCTGGATTTGATTTCTGGTGAGAACGCATTAATAAATTTTTCTTATCTCCTACTTAGATTGTAAAAAAATGAACTTTTTCCATTTAATTTTTTTAACCCCGCTTAATAGGCCAGGAGGTCCAATATAAGAAAGAAGAAAGGAATAAAACCACAAACACCTGGGCTTAAGAATGTTAACTTAATAATTATTTGTCTATACCGGGAATCGAACCTTACGTATCGCTAGTACAGCGTCTTAGCCAATACGTTATGGAGGCCGCCACATAATGTTTTATGTTAAAATTTATAAATTTAGTTGAATACTGTCACGAATTATAATTTTTAATTTAAATTTATATATTTACTAAGGGACGAAAAAAATATGCAGACGATATTTGAGTTGAAGTAATATTTCAACCCTTTTAAATTTACCTTTTTGGTTTTTTATGTCAAGTAAAAAGTAAGCTCACGTTATTTTTATGTCGCAAAAATTACACAAAGTAAACGTGAACGAAAATATTAACTTTATGCTATATTTTTATACATGATTAAACCCAAGCTATGTGTGGTCAGTAAAAAAAATATGTACAGCGTGTCCTAAACTAAAAAAGACATCATAGTAATATGATGTAATGGCTGTTTTTAATAAATTAAAAAACATTTTTAAAAACATGTGAATACTTTTTCTAATGATTTTTTTACTATATCTTTAACTATTACATTTAAACGATGACTTCGACGGCTGAAGCAAAAGACTGATGATCTTGCCTTCATGTAACAAATTATCAAGATTCACTGCACATTGGGTGCGGATAAGGAGTAGTACTAGTAGTAGTTTCGTTTAAGTAAGATACCTTGGACTTGACTATTAAAAAAGCGTAATGGCTAAGATGCTGGACACACGATACGGAGGTTCCGGGTTCAGTTCTCGGTAAGAATAGTAGGTTGGTATAGTGATTTTTCTTAAGTCCCGTTTTTTGTGGTGTTATTTCCCTGTTATTAGGCCTCCTTGCCTAACAAAAAGCCAATAAGATCTTTTAATCTTAGTACAACTTTTACTTCTTGAGGTGATTTTTCGTGAACACGGCGCTTTATAAATTATTCGAATAATAATAATATTAGTAGTACTACTACTACTACTTTCCCTTTTCCGCATTCCAATCGTGATAATTTTATTACACGAAGGTAAGATGATCAGTCATATGCTTCAATACCAGTCCAAGGCATAACACATGATATATTAGTAATCCTAAGTTTTTTTTAAATTTTAAAATTTTTACTCAGCAGTGACAGAATATTTTTTTAATTTTTTAAAATTGAGCTGGGGATATATTTTTCAATAAAAGTGACCCTTACAAAATGGAAACAAATCCCTAGAATTAACATTCTATCCTTGATATTATGGCTGCTCTGTTAGGAACATCAAAATTGCATCTTACGCACAACTGTGATACAAATACATTTATCATTGGTGTTCTAGTGAAGTTTTTCTTGAACATATAAGTACATGAAAGATGGCCAATTTATATGCATTATTAAAAAAAAAATCGTATTTAAACGAAACATCAATGTAGAAAGCTATTAAAAATATTATTTCCAAAATTTAATAGACACGTGTAAATATTTTTTAATTTTATGCTTTAAAATGCAAATAAGTTGTCCTTATGTGGTGTTTTTTCGTCATCTTTTGTATGAAAGATTATCAGTTTTATGCATTAGTGAGAGTCCAGAGTATCACATTTAAATGAAAAATTTATGTTAAAAATAGTATTAAACAATATTTTTTTTTTAGATTTACGTATTTCTTATTTTAAAAATGAAGTTCGTAACACCCTCTATACGTGAATATTGTATATATGTAGATGCGTGAAAGTAGGGTGTTAGTTTTAAGGATTCCAGGGATGCTGTGTTTACTCAAGGCAGGGGCATTCGCAAGAACCAGGGGGTTAACCTAATAACTCTATAAATATTTACACCAACTTACGACGGGCTACCCTAGTCATCAAATTATTTACGCCGCCAAATCCAGACAAAACTAAGATAAGCGGCGGGTTTGTTTATAGGACAAGTCAAAAGGTGGTAACTAGCATGTAAATATATCTGTGTTTATTCAGACCCGTTTATTTATCACCCCGAAAGTTATAAACGATCTTTGAATGTTCCCACCCGCGTATAAGAAAAAAATTATTACGGCACGTAATTCTGATATTAACTACCCAAATGTTTTAGCGAGATTACTTTATGAAAAATTTTCCCAAAAAAAATAAAAACATTACTGTTATTATTAAATTCATTCTTGGACTAGGTATAAAGCGTAAGACGGATAATCCCCTTGTCATCACAAGACATCTACGTTACACGTTTAAAAGTGTGAGTGTATTGGCCTAAGAGCTGGAGTCTTTAGACCGTGGATTTGATAATTAGTGATGTTATGATTTTTTTTTAAATTTGTATGAAACCGTCCCTTCTAGTTAATTCTTTTTCGAAGGCTATACCTCACCAATTAAAAGAACAAGCTCTTGTGCTTGGTGAGGGAATAAGTATACATTTTTTATTTATTTGTTTTTTTATATACACGAGTTAGCATTACTACCACCCAGGCTTGAGAAAAATCGCTTTTGATATCTGTGTTCTCTTAGGGAATCGAACCCAGAACCTCCGTGTTATGAGTCCAGCGTCTTAGCTTTTACGCTACGGAGGCCGCCATATATGTGTATTTGCTGGCGTTGATAAGGGCCATATCGTTATGCAGTTAATAATATTCGCATGTAAACGACTAAAGTTCGTGAACAACCAGCTAGGAAAAAAACTCTTTCACAAAAAATAATTAAAAATAATGCGAAAATGAATTAAATTATTTTCGTTTGAACTCTACTGAGCTTTGAAAATACAAACATAGATGTATGTATTTGGGTGTCCTTTCATGTTAATATTGTATTTACACAAATGAAATGTTTTGTTTATTTTACAACGGGACCACAAACACCTATTTACCTACTAATAGTGGATTAGGTTTATAGTGTGGTCACAAAATCACCATCGGCAGAGATAATCAGACCAACGAGGTGGATAGGAGGATAAATCGCTCTTGGGTGGCTTTTGGAAAGCTTAATTCCACATTTCGAAGCTCCATTCGCAACTCACTCAAGACTTTTCATTCAGCAATGCATTCTGCCCGTCCTTACTTATGGCGCGAAAACAATAACTCTGACCAAGCAATCCTCCCATAAGTTGCAAGTTGCACAGAGGAGCATGGAGAGGATTATGCTTGGAATAACATTAAGAGACCGATTGGATCCGACGAAGAAACGAAAAAGAAACGATTGGATCCGACGCCAGACAAAGGTCTGCGACGTGGTGCAGCGAATTGCTTGGTTTAAGTGGAAATGGGCCGGTCACATAGCAGAATGACGGACGACAGATGGATGAAACGCGTTCTGGTGTGGAAACCGAGAAACCAGAGGGTTCAAGAACGTCCACCGACGAGATGGGTGGACGACATCAGGAAGTCTGCTGGAAGACAGTGGATGGGAGCGGCGCAGGATCGGGAGGAGTAAAGACGGCAGGGGGAGGCCTATGTCCAGCAGTGGACCTCAACGGACTGATATGATGATGACGATAGTGTGATTTTTATATTAATATTTCATGTGCGATACCTTGGACTGGTACTGAAGCGTGACTGACCATCTTACCGTCATGTAATAAAAATGATCAATAGGTATTATACACTGCACTTGGTGTACCGATGCAGTGCCTTAAGCACCACTGGTGCGGATAATGGAAAGTAGTAAAGTAGTAGTTGTGTATAGGGTACTTTTCATATGGATGGTAAATTACATATTGTGTTAAAAATTTATTCAATTATAAATAATAACTGCCGTAAAAGTGATTTGATATGTTAAGTCGAATAATGAACCCACGTAACATGCAAAGCAATCATATTTGATTACACTCGGGTCCTTTCGTCTTAATGAAATCCCCTTTTATCCGTAGGTAATATTCACGGTTATATAAAACACATATAATTTATGTAAACAGATAGATATTGAATACCTACTGAAATTGTGGGCGGCTTATTGCGAGTAAATAATAATAATATGAACCTATTCTGAAAGCCGAGAAAATCTACAAACTCATAAAAGTGTAAATTATTGTATGTTAGTACTTACAGATTATAATGAATATTTTGTAATTTTCCTTAGACACCTAGATACTAGATACATATTATGCATACCTACATCAAACATCGTAAAATAAATTATAATTCTTACTTGAGCAGTAAAAAACTATAAGGCATTCGTTCACCTTTATTTGTATTTTTAAAATACAATAAATCAAAATTAAATTTTTGTTGATAGGCTTTAAAATAAACTCACCTGTTTAATTTTTGAGTAATTGTACTATTGAGTAATAATTTTAAAATAAAACTTCACATCAGAAAAAATAATTTGGTAAATATTTTTTGACGTATGAATTTTCGTTATTTTTCACGAATTGATGTAATGGCGAAGAAAAAGGTTTTTTTCTAGAGAAAAATATTTTTAATTTAATGTATCTAACTATTTGGTGTTATTTTTTTTTTTTAAATGTAATATTAATTTCATATTTAACAAACAAATTTTACAAAAACATATGACAATGATATTAAAGGTACAATATGCCTAGATATTTTTTTTACTGACGAAAATTTGATCCATTGTTTTATCGGCTATTCGGATATTAGAAAGTCTTAGGGTTCACCAATATACTACACTACACAACCACTTTCCCTTATTTGCACCAATGGTGCATAGGGCACTGCATTGGTACACCAAGTGCAGTTTATCTTGATCATTTTATACATGAAGGTAAGATGATCAGTCTTCAGAACCAGTCCAAGGTATCACACATAAAATATAGATATGATTGTCAGATGTAATTAAATATTTCATGTTGACCCCCTACGGGAATCGAACCCGCGACCTCATGCGCGGTAGCCAATTGCGCTACCACTATGCTACGAGGCGGACAATATACGTGGTTGATACTGCGTTTATCAACCTGTATCTAGCAACTGCATTTTTTAATCTTTATTTACCAACCTGTATCTTCGTGTCGATTTATTGATGATTCCTGCTCTGGATTAATATTTAAAATATTTTTTCCTTAAAGGTGAACCCAAAATTCTTATTTTCTCTTTTCGTAGTCATACTTTAACCATATAAAAAGGAAACAAGCTAAGCATTTTAAGATGATACTTACTTTTTCGTCAAAAGCGTTCTACTGAGTTAAGTTATTAAACTTAAAACTGCGATTACGTGACCTAGGAAAATTGTAAAGTTCTAAGTTTTAAAGATAAATAATCCTTAGGAATTTTTTAAAAAGTAATTAAAATTGTACTATATCCTATTATTAAACATAGGTTTGACGTCTTCAAAACAAAGTCATGATCAATTTCGAGTATCGTTAATTGAAAATTTGTGAATTTATGATACCAATAAAATTTTATAATCAGTGATGCATCTCTGCTGGCTTCCTGGATGATCGGCAAAAAGGACGAGGGACAGTTGAGAGTCGATATTGCAAGAGGCAGCATCGAATGAGAATAATACATACCCCTAGTTTGTATTGTTTTGAGCTTTTACAACACATTTTGTTAACTGTATTAATTTGTATTCTTGTTTTGTATGTTTGTGTGCATTAACAAAGAAAAAAAAAAGATTATTTCAATATGGAGATACTGAGGGATCGTAAGGGTGGCGGCATCATGATTTTATTTTGACTTGATCGATGCTGTCGCCCTCTTGACTTAACTTCACTTGGAAACTTTGGCCCTGCAATTTTCTTATGCATTTGCATCAGCAAAAATTTCAAGTCCTGCATAAAATAGCGTGACTGACAGAGAGTCCCCAAGGACTCTATAACAGTCGCGGGTGGAGGTGGGATCAATCCCTCAGACTCCTAGTTCTATTAAGAAGAAGAAGAAGAAGAAGAAAAATTCTCATTCAAATCATGAGATCGCGGGTTTAATTTCCGACAGGATCAATATGAAAATATTACCTTTAATGTGACTTGTCGCAAAATAAAATTCATATGTGATATATCGGACTGAAGCGTGAGACTTATTATCTATCTTACCTAAACAAATGATTAAAATCACTGTACTTGGTGTAGATATGCAATTCTCCATGCATCCTTGGGTGCCAATAAGGGAAAGTGTTGGTTTTAGTGCATGCTCCTTACTTAGATCGTCTTTCGATACTTTTGGTAGCATTGTTATGGTAATTATTAGTTTCTTAATTCCTGCCCTCTTTTTAATGTTCCTGTAATTCCCTAAGCTTTGCAGAACATCTCATCTGAAATTATTCTACCTTAAATTCAAAGTGATTACACTGCTATGAGTAATTTTCCAGCTCTTACTGACCGGGTATCTGTTTCCAATGACTGTAAATTAGATGGTTGCTAAATTCAAAGGTCAATTAGTTAGACCCCTGGCACTGAGTCCTTTCAATCAGGGTTATTCTCTGCACTGAATATTCAAAATGGTTGAGTCTTAAAAAATAAATAATAAAGAAACCACCAGAATAATATAAAAGATTTATGATTGACAGAATATTATAAAGTGATCTAGATTTTATTTTAAATATAAGGCGTGATTTAATTCATTCTTATTTTATAAAACAATATATCGGCAATTAACGTTAGAACTACGGGACGTGGACATGGCTTGGGAAGGTGCAAGGGATCATTAAGTTTTGAGGCAGTTTGTGGAATCCATATCCTTCACATAGGAAGCGGGTATGGAATGATAACAATCTAAAACATCGTTTTAAATAATAATTTCACGCAATTTACGTATTTGTACATAATATGCACGTAGACTCTTCTTTTATCAAATATATATATTATGTATTTCGTATTTCCGTATAATATAAGGGTGTTACATGGGAATAGGGCTTAAGTCGAGGCTTAGTTTGGCAGTTCGTTAAGCCCTTTATACTGACAAGAACAGTTTCCCTTGGCTTTTGACTACGATTTTTAAGGAATCATCTTAAACGAATTAAGTTCTAAAAGTTTTGAGGACAATGGAGGATCTCTTTAAACTTTGAATAATTAATGGTTAATTCCCTTTGTAATCCTGCAAGGAAAGAATTTAAAGGTATTACGTTAGTTTTATCACGTGTTCTAGATATTCGTGAATTTCTAAGAATGTCTCATTTAATATTCACCTTATTTTAATGTACTCACGAATAAAGTTGATGTTTGATACGGAAAACAAAAATCTAACTTATTTTTTTAAAATTTTGCCCTAGATCTTCTCATTTCAGTATTCATATTCAACAAGTCTGAAGTAACTCTATAGTGTATATAGTGTAACAAAACTCGACTTAGTAATATATTTTTTTTATTCAAGAAAATCGAGTTACTTTTTTTTTTTTCGTTAAATTGTTATATTTTATTGTTAGGATGGTGTTATGCAATAACCAGTTTAAAGCCTTTTCTATTTTAAATTTTTAACCTAGACAAACAAGAAATTTTAGGTTCTGAAAGTGAAAAATATTTTTTTTTTTAAATTGATCAAGGATGTTCAAATACTCTATATTAGGGCATATACATACAGTAGTGGCATTAATTGTGGAAACTTTTAGTAAAATTAGATTCCTTGTGTGATTTAGTAAAAAAATCTGTTCCTTTGCACTAAATGATTAGTTTTATATTTTTTATTTTATTACTTTGTGTTTCTACTTGATATTTTAACGTATTTTAGAAATGTATTTATTAAATTTTTTAAATTTGTTAAATTTTTTATTAAAAAATAATACCTGAGTGTCGCCGAGGCCATACGATTTCTAAGTTTGCACTTATGTGCACAAGCAATACAAATAGCCACATCTTCTAAATTAACCAATAACAGGGGGCATGGGATTTTTGCACCCACCAATCAGGAGGGTTTTAGCAACAGTTACAAAATAATTTCATAATTATTTTAGTCAGCTATTGTTTTTGAATTAGAAAAGACCTGCGCCACATGAATTGAAGTGCAGTGAAAATATTAGTATGCTTAAAATAATGTTTCTTACAATCACAACCATGCTAATATATAAAAGAACAATTTGTAAGCGTAATAGTACGAATTCATAATACCAAAGCAGTCATATTTGGCTTTGATTGCAATTAAATCAAAAAATTACACCAAAAGTTTCCACAATTAATGCCACTACTGTATATGGTCTAAGTACAATGTAATTCAGCTTGAGAAAGCTTTTACAAAAAGATACATCTTTCAAGTATGGAATGTCAGTTTTCTGAAATATGTGTAAAACTATTTGTTCTTTGTAGTCTCAATTCTGTCGAATGTTTAGCGGCAAGGATTTGCATCTCGTCCTTTACTGCTCTCTATCTTCCGCATGAGGCGCAGTTCGTGTCCTTCGCACACTTGTTCAGGATACTTCATCCATCCTCTGGAGTTTGTCACTCCAGCCATTCTCTCATATCCATGCAGGAGTCCCTCAATGTGGCCCATCCACTAGACTCCCCTCTCACTGATGGTTTAAGTAAGATGCTTGCATCCTTTGATTCTTCTAAAAACCTCGTAATTAAAATTATTGAACAGATAAATAATGATAAAGTATAAAAATAGTAAGAATATTGATAAATTAATATGAAGTACCTAATAAACCAATTGGGAAAAATACATTAGAAGGATATGGTGCTTCGTCGTTCTAAGCCCTTGATAACGAACCTTTTCCAAAGCATTAACCCTAAAATGATACACAAAAATAAATCAATAATGGCATGAATAATATATTTTTTTTACTTTAACTTTCAGCGTCACTTCTTTTAAAAAACGTATTACGTATGACAAATTCATATCATGTACTAAATTATTTTCATGAATGTAATTTACCTTGATAAATTATTATGCAGGTACAGAGGAGCACTGCACGATTTTAGTATTTTTAAAATTATTTTTATTATATATTCGTGTCTGGTCGTAACGCGGCTACTCTCGTACGTACACTGCATATAGTTAATGCGTGATCACGGCTTGAATACAGGAGGGTGCTTATTTATAAACAACGCCGACATATGAAAATGTTCGACTGTCGAAATTCAAAAACTAGTACGGGAATTTTTTTAAAAATATTTTTATTGGTTGTTTTTACGTAGTATCGCTAATTCTATGTCAATTTATCTATGCAGTGTATATAAATAATTTACTACACAAGATAGAACGGAACGTTGAAACTAGATGCACACATCGTTAAAATTTCATATGAAATCAATACGCTTATGGGTAAATACGATTTTGCATGGTCTCTGCATCAATGTACATGGAAAATTTAATAAATGTTTTTAGTAGAAAAAATTCTCAAATGAAAGAGGACTAATAATTGGTAATATTATTTTTATTAATGAGGAATTATTTTTATTTTATAATTACACCACCTGTACAACCTGAATACTTACACATAACGATGATTTAACTGTCCATACGCTCAATAGCTGCAAGACCTGTAATTTTTTAAATATATTATTTCTTAGTTTGATGATGTATCAATAAAAATACTTTTTACGACTGTAAAACAATTAGGGATTTTTGTTCCAATCTTTTAATTTTTTTCGAAAAATAGTGTGTGTACTACTACAGTGGAGGAGGTTCCGGGTTTTGATTCCTGGTGAGAACATAAAAGTCATAAGTATGGGCTTAATCTTGGGCATTTGCAGTGTTTTTTCTCTCTGTTATTGGACCATCTTATTCATTATCTTATCAATATAAAAGAGACAAGAGAGACCAAAGTTTATTTTTTTTATTATAAACTTAAAATAATGGATAAAATCCAATCCAAGATAGTTCTTTCTCCCAGCCAATCTTCAAAGGACAATAACATTTTTATAAATATTTTTGTAGATTGTTTTTAAAATCCATAGCGAACATACTTATTATTTGAAATAATTTCGGAACAAAGAAATCTAAAGTTCTTTGTCCATATTTATTTTTAGTTCAAGGCACAACTAGTCCATCCTTTGATGTAAATCTAAATCTTGTTAGATAAACTCCTCTCAATTTATTTTTATAATTATTTTAATCATTTGTTGTAAAATTTATTATGTTTTATCATATTTCCTTAATGTTTTGGGGATATTGAGAGATTGAAATTAAAATGGAATATGCTGCCTTTGATTATAAAAACTTAATAAAATTGATTAAAGAATATTTAACTACAGAGATTTTTCATTATTTCCACCAACTTAATATAAAACACTATTTGACCCGGCAAAAAAACAAAATTCATGGTTCTTAATAAACTATTGAATTTACATTGGTGTCAAGCTTTTATTATGATTATTTTGTATGCCAGTGATTAAAAAATTAGATGCTTCATGCATCAAAAGAGTGTATGGTGGTATGATTTTTTTAAAATTAGTAGCTATTTATTAAAAGTGTACAATTTAAATTCGATTTTCATGGGTACTATAAAAACGAAGTAAAAAAATTATATTAAACCCGTTAGTACGCATGCGACAAGCCAGATTAATTTATTTTTCCACTGCTCAGAGGCCATTTATTATTTTAAAAACAGCAACCATATTTATATCAATATCCTTAATGTTAAATTATATTTACACCGGGGTTCTCAAAATGAACCTTAATATAATATATATTATTTTGTCGTGTATCGCTTATTAAAACTTATTCAATTATTAGTAGAGGTTTCAGTGTGTGTACCTACAAAAGATAACGTTGCAGTATTAAATACTTTATGAGTAAACCCAAAAAGTAAAAAATTTATAATTTATGTATTTCCTAAAAGTTAAAATAATGATTTCTTCAATTAGTCATAGTTGCGTAAGTAAAAATGAAGGTTTTTATGGAAAAATATACCGAGGAGCTTAGGGATAACAGAAAAGCTTCTGAAAGCTAACAAAAGAATGACCTCTAAATAAATCAGATCAAAGTACTTGTCTAGAAGGCTTCTATTGTTTTCAAGTAGGTAACTTACGATTCGTATATTATTGTACTTAATACCTATAAGTCAGTTTTTTATAGGTTCATTTTGTATGTAAGTGATATATGTATTTTCCCAGTAACTGCCCCCTTTTCACATATTTGTACAATTTGTTATTGGTGGTATTTTCTCTGTTCCCTTTCATTTCGAACGATTTGTGTTTAGTACATTTCTTAAATATTCAGAATTTGTGGTTAGAAGTATAAAGGTTTCGATGTTTTATCTAATCAAAGTTCGTTAATATCGTTAAACTATGCCAACATTTTTTTCGTATAATTTTACCCGTCGCATTGCATCGGTAAGCGACAAGTTCTCTTATTATCTGTTTATCCACATCGGAAAAAACAAGACCTGGGGAGGTATATAAAAGTCGAAACTGAAATCTACGGCGAGTGAGCCTCAATCATTATATATTTATGTGGTATGTATATTAGTCACAGGTCTCGGAATTTTGTCACCTTCTATTTAATAAGAAAGATTTCGCCTCCTAAACGCTCGGACTTACGCCACACCAATTACAACAATAATTGCCGCTTTGAAAATCCACACTCAAGAAAATGAAGTTAAAAATTGTATTTATTATTCACTTGGTCTATGGTACTTTTTTGTTATTTGGCTTTCACGCGGACATATAGATGATAAGTAAGGCACAGATTTCCCCCATTTATACATTTTGAGATATTTATTTTAAAATTGCAGCTTAATTCAGATCCATTACCGTAAGGCTACATTGAAGTCAGCAACAGATATTTTGTTCACAGGGTACCAACTTCTAGCCATTCAATCCGAAGGTAGACAGTATTGAATTTCCGCTCCCAATGGTGAGGCCCGATCAGTGCTGGCAATTCCGTGTTTTCCCGGTTCGCGACTTCCTGCCGGAACAGGGAATGTTGCAGATGACCGCCACATTTGTGAACTGCAGAGCACAGCCTGCGACAGGTTGCCATGGTAGCGGAAATTCCATGGTTCGAAACACAAAAGAATCATTCTGACACTATTGTATATATTTCTTCAGAATGTAATTTATATTTTCCTCACCTACTTTATTTCCTGCTAATATTTAAACAAATATTTTTTTTTTAAAACTTGACTTAGCTCTATTATCTTTTTCACCACTATACTTTGACAACGTTGGCCTAATATAACATCACATGACATCCAGGTATCGAGTAGCGTAATGGTTAGGATGCTGGACGAACGATACGTAGTTTCTGGTTTGGTGATAACACCAAAAAATTTACTAAATGTGTTTTTTCTCAGTCCGGGTTATTTGATTTCTGGTTTACGTTTGTTTTCGTGCATTCTGACATATTGAAATGATTCAATATATACGAATAAGTGCATATATTCTTTAATGGAATAAATATAGAACAAACAAACACATGTTCTATGAAAGTATAAACTAATATGTTGGTACGTAGTTTACAACAAATTAATTTTTGAATAAAATTACCGATATCTCTTAGATACTTACTAAGTATGTAGGTATGTGCAGTTCAAGAAATATAGCAGTGCATAATAAATAAAAATAATTAAAACATTTTTTTTTTTTATAAAAGTTTCAATTAATTTTATCAGCGAAAATACTTTGTAGCTGTAACAATTTCTCCTTTGACTTTATTTTAATATTATCCAATACTAAGTCCACTCATTCTGTAGTGTAACAAAATATCCTCTGTTCTCCTACAGGGCCTCTACGTTCATACATTCAAGTAGTATTTTATTTCAGCGTTACGTTATTTGGATTGACGTGTTTGTTAAACAAAACATACTAGAATCCACCCCTGACCAAAGGAAAAGGGTACGCTGCCTTAAGTACAAAACACCTGCAACTATAAAATTGTTGATTTGTATTAGTATTATATACGCTAGTCGGACTTATCGGCGTCCCTGCAGCGACATTGTGAAGAAATATGCCAAGACATGAGTAAGTGGTTTGCCAATATATCCTCTGATGCCTACCCTACGGGGTAATCTCTGGATGGTTAGTTATTTTACTAACTACGCATGTGGTCGCAAAACATAGAATTAAAAATCTGAAAATATTTTATAATTCCTTATTTTTTTACTAATATATATATAACTTATTTCGTGAAAATTATTATTGTGCTTATAATAATGTTCGTTCATTAATATTTTTTATTTAATGAATATTGTGTTTGGTTTTTATAAGAAGCGTTAATAAATTAATCGGGAACACATCAAGAAACATATAATTAATAATATTGTGCTTGTGGGATAATGTGTATATACTTTACAACAGGGGGCAAGCCAATCACGATGACGTCACATCCAAGCCTCGTGTCACATGACCATGTGCTACGCGGCTCGGGTTTAAAAGAACATTGATTTGTGACGGTCTCCTACAACAAGGATGTGTCGCCGTTTGTATATGCTCGCTCGCCTGTAAGGGCTCGAGGTTAATTAGCAATATACATCATTTTTTGCAAAATTTTATTTCATAAACTTCAGAAACGCGAGAGAATTAATATGGTGTCTGTCTTAAGCTGTATTTACTACACTGTGACAGTGCCTGTCGTTGACATTAAGATCGTGCATTGGCATGGAAAGAATGATGTGTTGTGTGAATACCTCACATGTTAAAATGTTCATGTAATCATTCCCTTTGTGCAAAACTAGACCGATGCAGTCTATTCTGTACTGTATTAGTATTTGTATAATACGGAAGTGTTAGTGTTATTGTATTTTATACGACTAAAGAATTGTGTGCTTATACGTGAGGTTTTCTTATATAACACCCTTATCCGCACCTAATTGATGCATTAGGGCACTGCATATGTAAGTAATTACACTAGTGCAGTGTATTTTGATCATTTTATTACATGTAGGTACTCGTAAGTTGACTAGTTGTGTGGTTCAGTGTTAGTCCAAGGTATAATACATGAACTATTAATGTAAAAATGCATATTTTGCGTTGTGCCCAACGTGCTAATCGCTATACAATGAACCAAACGGTCAAAGCTTTAGTTTGTGATTAATTTACGTTAGATACCGTCATGATCCGGCATTTTATTGTATGTAATAAGACGTATATTATTGATCATAAAAAAAAATTCAGTCGCAGTGTATATCGGCTTTACTGTATTAATAATTAAACGTTATGTAAGGGTGATTTTTATTTAATTCGTGTTGAGATAAAAACTATTTTAATGATATTAAAAATGATGCTGTTATAAAAGTTTGTATTCTACACAAAAGTCTTTATCTTTACAATTCCGGCGTTCATCTATGTGGAGATTCTGGACAAAATTAGATATTTAGGAGACTATTGCCCGTAGCTCTATCTCCCTTTCCATTTAGGGATCCCTTAGCTTCGGGGAGTACCAAAACAAAATACCCCGTTATATT